>PVIC010011997.1:0-40473 GCA_004025085.1 Thryonomys swinderianus
AACACCGCATACTACAATGCCGGACATGGTGGCTCACGCTTGTAATCCCAGCACTTGGGAGGCAGACACAGGAGGATTACTGAGTTCGCGGCAGCTTGCCTGGGCACCATAGTGAGCTCAGGGCCAGCCTGAACTACAAAGCGAGACCCTGTCTCAAAAGCAAAAAAAAAAAAAAAAGATAAGAAATACCATCAAGAATCAACAAAAAACATTATATGAAATGTAAAAGCTTCTATACAGCAAAAGAAGCCATGAGACAAACTATAGAATAAGAAAACATTTTGTCAGCTATTATTTATTGATATGTTTGATTAAATTTAAAATGGTGCCTAGCCAGCACAGAAAAGTTCAAAACAGCATTTACATCAACTTCTTCCCTTAATGCACTGCTTCCTTCCAAGAACTGACCTTGTCATTCCTACAATGCTCTGTTTTCTGCTATAGCTCCAATATATCACCACCTGCCACAGTCAAACCCATCAATTGTTCTCCTACTCCTAACTACTAGTCCCTATCCTAGGAAATGTATATAATTGCTTTGCTGCTTTGTCCTGGCTGCTAGTCTTTGCCTTTGGAGTAGCCCAGGGGACATTCCTCTCTAATAAAGCCTGTTGCTGGACACTTGAGTTTCGGCCCATTTCTTTCTATTGCTTATACAGAGAACAATTATGTATAATATATAAAGAGCTAAAAGTAATTAGACCCTCAAAAATTAAAAAAAAAAAAACCCGGGCAAAATGATGGGCAACTGAAATGAGCAGAGACATCTCAGAAAACGTATGAATGACCAATAAATATATGAAAACATGTTCAACATTTCTGGCTACTTAATAAATGCAAATTCAAACAACACTATGATCTCATCTTACTCCAGAAAGTATGGTCATCAAGTATCATCAAGAAATTAAATAATAGCAAATGCTTGTGACACTACAGGTAAAAAGAAATACTTCTCACTTGGGAGGGAGAGCCAGGAGGATTGCTGTGATTTTGAAGGTTCCCTGGGCTACATAGTGAGCTTGGGGCCAGCCTGAACTGCAAAGCAAGGCCCTGTCTCCAAAAAAAGGAATACTTATACATTTTTGCTGGGAATGTGAACTATTACAACCATTGTAGAAATCATTATAGAAATTCTTCAAAACATTCAAAATAGAAATGTCAGTTGGCCCAGCCATTCCTCTTAGTTATCTTCCTGAAAGAGTTCAAGACATCATATTAAATACATATTTTACAGTAATACACAATATATACAGCAACATAACACAATAACTAAATATTGGAAGCAATCTGTATGTCCATCAACAGAGAGAAGCATAAAGAAAATGTGACATTTATAGACAATAGAGTACTATTCTGTCTCAAAGAAGGATAAATGAATTATTTGTAAGAGAATGGTTGAGACTTGAGACCATAATATTAATTGAAAAAAGTAACACAGATTTAAATATCACATTGTTAGTCTTACATGACAACCCCCACACACAAATTAAAAAGCAACATAAATAAATAGATAGCAACTTGAAAGATACCAAGCAGTGAGATAGCTATTTTACATGACAAAGGGATGAAATGATAGAGGGAGGGTAGAGTGAGAGGAGGAAAAGCACATAAAAGTTTAATGCATTTTATGTACATTTACCAACTCCACACAATGAATGTAATCATTACATACTGCAAACATATACCAATAAAATTAAAATTAAAAAATATCTTTAGACCTCTCATGAGTTTAAGAAACTGTATTAATAACCATAAACATTTATGATCCAATATATAAGTGTATCTTACTTATACAATAATAGAATATTTGCTTAGCAACAACACACAGATATAGATAACATTTCAAGTAACAGGAGCAAATTAAAAATATTACAAAATTTTGATCATTCTACATGTGTAAGATACAGCTACAATGTATAACATATAAAACTAATCACTTAGTTTTCATACATTAAATTTGTACAGTCTTATTTCTATTAATTGACTTTAAGGCTTACACTGGGAGCATATTTTGTTTTTAGATACAAATATATACATGTATGTATAGTCCCAGATGTATAAGGTTTTAATGTTAAGTTCTTACTTAATCAATTATAAACTCATTATTGAAAACATTTACAGGCAGCATTTAAATAATCCTTAATTCTTAAAACTCATTTTCTCATGTAACTAAAAACAAAACAATAAAAAAGAATAATTATCTTCATAATATTAGAACCTTTTTTTTTGAGACAGGGTCTCGCTTTGTAGTTCGAGCTGGCTCTGAGCTCACTATGTAGCCCAGGCAAGCTTCGAACTCCTGTCTCTGCCTCCCGAGTGCTGGGATTACAGGCATGAGCCACCATGCCCGGCCATTAAACCTTTTTTTGAGACAGGGTCTCGCTTTGTAGTTTGAGCTGGCCCTGAGCTCACTATGTGGCCCAGGCAAGCCTTGAACTCACAGCAATACTGCCACTGCCTCCCAAGTGCTGGGATTACAGTTCAGAACCACCAGTCCCAGCATTGTGGTGTGTGGTACTGACTGCTGCTAGGTGTGAATCACCAGGTCCGACATTGTGGGATGTGGTTACCAGGGATCAAACTCGGGACCTTGTGCTTGCCAGGCAGATGCTAGAACTACTAAACTAAATCCCTGGCCCAGAACCTTCATTTTTAATCCAGTTTTTATAAATATAACCTAGAGGATTTTAATATCTCAAGAAAATCTTATTGTTGCAGATTAGAAAATGTTTTCCTTTTAATTATATATACTATATAGTAAATAATTTATTTCATGACAGGTTTTTTTTTTTTTGTCCTGAAGTAGAGTAAGAGTCTTGGGAAACACTGGAGAAATCACCTATCAGTAAAGTGAACTGAAGCAAATTGTTTTAAGTAGTTACTTTTCCAGTGATAGTGATGAGTTTTGCCCAGTACTCTAGTTCCCCAAGCTCAATGGCTTCTCACTTAGAAAAAAATGTTTTACAATATTACTTTAATATAAAATTATTTACTAGAAATTTAACTTATTCATATGAAGAAAGCAATCTTAAATTTTATATATATATATATACACATCTATACTGTTAGTATGTGAGCTATACTAAACAGTACGTGAGCATAACTCATTTCAGAAATTTTGAAATCCAAAATAATAAAGCAAATACAAAATATAAAGAAAATTAAACAAATGAGCCTGCATTTACCTTTGAAATCTTCATGGGTCATATGAGAGCAATAAGAAAAAGGAGGATTATTTTGTAGGACAACTTTCATTATTATTTACTGAAGCACTTTTTTTCTTTTGGCTCAATGGAAACGTTTTCTTTCCATGCAGTTTTAACAAAGAACTTATCCAATGACGCTTTTTCCTCCTTTGAGAATTTTACATAGATGTGACATAACATTATTTTTAAAAAGGTTTGTTACTTGCACAGCTACAGCCTTATTTGGATGGTGATTTTCTACAAAATTTTGTTTCACACATTTTGCACATTTCCCAAATTTCATTTGTAGCGAGTGATTCCTCTACATTTTTGACCTTCTCCTCTACAGACAAGAACTCTTCCATAACCTCTTACTCTTGGGAGACTATCACCCACAATCCTTAGCAAGAGAGAGAACCATTGGCTCAGTTATATGTTCAGCATCATATATTATTTGTATTGCAAGATATTGGTCATATATCAAGTAAAATTTTAGAAATGTTTGTTCATCTTGCAGAATACACTTAGAACAAGATATTTGCAATAGAGTTTTAATATATGTATAGAAAACACATTTAATAGATGAAAATATACCATTTTTATAAAGTTAAAGAAGCCAATACTTGAATTTATAGCTAGCAACTGATATCCCAAATGTTATAAACACCTCTACGCATCACTTTGCTTTGGTGAAGAATGGTTCATAACTAGTTCGAAGTGTTGGTCAGTATCCAGTTTATATTTGATGTTATTGTTGTCACTGACCTTACTATCTTCTTTATTCCAAAAATGAGAACTTAGTGGAAAATAATAAGCCTCAAAATGCCTATAAAATACTTGAAGAAATTGCAATTCCATGAAAATCTATCTATGGGACATTGAAAGAGAGGAAATTATAAGCCATTCAGAGGAAATATCTGAAAAAGTATCAGGATACATGATAAATCAGATCAATAAGGTGCTTGGGGGAATTTAGAGAACACAAAACTAAATGGATAGTGATCCTAATGAAACAAATGATCAGCAAGTCCAGATAAGACACTAATAAAAATCTAGTGGAGCAAAAGAAAGTTATACAGAAAATGAATGCTGAGCATAGAAAAGGATGGGAGTCCCTTAAAAAAGTTCCAGACAGAAATCCAGATTAAAATTATGATTGAAAGTATGGGGAGTGGAAGTGACCAAGGTGAGGAGAGACCGTCAAATTTAGAAGACAGGGCTGTAGTTGGTGATCAGTTAATGAGTGATACCGTAAAAAAAAAAAAAACATGCAATTAGGATCCAAAAACACCTAGATAACTCAAAGAAAACTAATATTGGAGTAACCGCAATTAGTGAAAAATCAGAGGACAAGCACAATGGGGATAAAAATCCTGTTTACAGAAGTTTATACCAGTTTAGAGAAGTAATAGCTGAAAACTTTCTAGACTTTGAAAAAAAATTTAACAAATAAGTGAGTCAAATAGAACCCTGAATAACAATTATTAGATTTTTAAAAGCCATTCCATGTCACATCATAATTTAAACACCAAAACTCCAGCACAAGTACAGAATTGTAAAAGCTGTTAAAGAAGAGCAATGGATTGCCTGTAAAGTAAAGCTACCAAAATTACAGTAAACTTATGAAGAAAAATCTTAAAATAAATAGAGCAAGGAATGAAGTGTTTCAAGAACTAAAAGAAATGTACTTCCAAACTAGACTGATTAAATTCATAGAGTAAAAAGCAAGAGATGCAAAATAATATTCCATGTAACAAGAACACAAAAACAACCAACAGTGATAATTTAAGCCAAGCTGATCAAAGAAGAAAAAAAAGAAAAAAATTAATGGAACATTAACAAAATAAAAGTTAATGGAACAATTCAACAGGAATAGATAACAAATATAAACATATAAACACCAAACTTCAGTGCCCCCAACTCCATAATAAATAAACATTAAAGGACAGAAGAGGTCAGAAAAACATCAATACAATCATAGTGGGGGTCTTCAGTACCCCCCCACACACAAACACATATATCAGTGGTGGAAAATCTACGGCATGTGTGACATGCCAAAACGTTTGTTATCATTGAAAGCTTTAAATGGTTCACCATTACTGATATAACATTCTACTAGCAACAGTGTAATACACATTCTTTTCAGCAATAGGTGAGACTTTCTCCAAAATAGACCATATACTAGCTACTAAGACATGATTGATAAATACAAAAGAATCAAAATTTTATCAAGTATATTATCATATCAGAGTACAATGAAACTAGAAATCAATTGCAAAAGAAACCATATAACATAAGCAAACATGAAAATTAAAGAGCACACTCAAATATCATTAGATCACTGAAGAAATCAAGGAAAAAAGTGAGAAAGTTGCTAGAATTAAATGATATTGGCTGTAAATATACCAGAGATTATGGTATATTATAATGAATGCAGTCCTAAAAGGAAAGTTTAAAGCTATGAATTCCCATATCAGATAAATAAAACAATCTCAAGTGAATAATGATGATAGGGCAAAAATTCCTAGATAAATAAGAATAAGCCAAATCCAAAGCTTCTACAAAGAAAGAGATTATAAAGATGGGAGCAGGAATCAATTAAATGGAGACTAAGAAAAATATACAAAGAATTAATGAATTGCAGAGCTGGTTCTTTCCTCCTCCTCCTCCTCCTCCTCCTCCTCCTCCTCCTCTTCTTCTTTTTCTTCTTCTTCTTCTCCTTCTTCTTCTTCTTCTTCTTCTTCTTCTTCTTCTTCTTCTTCTTCTTCTTCTTCTTCTTCTTCTTCTTCTTCTTCTTCTTCTTCTTCTTCTTCTTCTTCTTCTTCTTCTTCTTCTTCTTTTTTAAACCAAACATCAAACTTAAGATCTTTCACTTGCAAGGCAGGCAATGGAACCACTGACCTAATTCTCTGTGAGATCTGGGTCTTTGAAAGGAAAATAAAATAGGCAAACTCTTAGGAAATCTTAATTATTAAAAAAATGAAGGATGCCGGGCGTGGTGGCTCACACCTGTAATCCCAGCACTCTGGGGGCAGAGGCAGGAGGATTGCTGAGTTCAAGGCTTGCCTAGGCTGCATAGTGAGCTCAGAGCCAGCGTGAACTACAAAACACGTCCCTGTCTCAAAAAAAAAAATGAAGGAAAAGACAAATCATTGCAATTTGTAGTAAAATGGAGAAATCACAACAGGCACCACTGAAATCTAGAAGTTACTAGTAAGTACTACAACAAGCCTTATACCAAAAAATATTAGAGATCACAGAAAAAGTGAAGAGATCCTTAGATATAGTTGCACTTCAGTTCACAAACTTAATTTATTTCACATTTCTGGAAGAGGTAGCCATGTTCATTTCTGTGCAGGAAAGATTGCTATGGTTGTATGTATCATCTGCTTCAGAAGTTACAAATGAAAAATTTTGTCAAATGCTTCTGTTTGCTAAAAAAATTGTTCACAAACTACAGTGTTTTTGTACCAAGGTATTACTGTATATATGAATTGCCAAAACTAAACTCAGATTTAAAAATTTTTAATAACCCAATAACAATCAAAGAAATTAAAGTAATAGAACTCCTTATGAACAAGTAAAAGTACTTGACAAATTCACAGCAAAATTCTACAAGAACTGAGAGGACGGAGGTCTGCTGAATGGCCCACTCCACCCCAGAGACTTGGATACCCTGGGTGCCATTCCATTCCCAGCACAAAGGACTGAGGTCTGCTGACCAGCCCACTCCATCCCGGAGACTCGGGTACCCCGGGTGCCATTCCGTTCCCAGCACAGAGGACTGAGGCCTGCCGACTGGCCTGTTCCACACTGGAGCCTGGCAGAGAGGACTCGGGTACCCCTGGGCAACATTCCGCTCTGGCCCAGAGGACTGAGATCTGCCAACCAGCCTGCTCCACCCCAGAGACTCAGGTACCCCAGGCACCATTCCTCCCCAGTGCAGAGAACTGAGGACTGCCAACAAGCCTGCTCCACCCTGGAGACTCAGGTACCCACGGGCACCATTCCAACAGCTGAGGATTGAGGCCTGCTAGCCAGCCCTGCATTGTGAGCACCCAAGCAGAAGTGGAGATGGAGCCATTTCCCGCATCCCTCCACACAAGAGCAGCCCTGAGAGACCAGGCAAGATTAAAAAAAATGGAGGGAATCTAGCTTCTATTTTGCCATCTACACCTAGATCCCTCTATTAACCTCTTCTCCCCACACCCTCTCCTATCTTCATGTAAGAAGCAATACCCAGAAGTAAGACTCTTAGGCTGCACTATTTCTTCTCCTGTACTATTATAAGAAGTTGTGCAAAGTCTCCATTGGTCTTACAGCATACAGTTGGTACTGTTTTATATACGTCCTATTATCCTCTATTGCCCGCTGGCATATGTGAGGTACTCAAGTCTAGGTGATCTTCATAAATCTGTTAACTGTATTTTACTCTCCTCCTGTCTCCCTACCTCCATGATTCCCCAGTGACCTTGTAACCCCAATGGGGTCTGGGGGTACATTTATGTTCTACAGGTTGTACACACATTGCGGATTAATTCTAAATTTTGGCATATGGACATAAAGGTAACTCATGAACTCAAAGTCTTCAGATTAGAAATTAACAAAACATTTAATTTTATTTTCTGTGTGTAATGCTGATATTGACAATGATTGTATTATGGTAACAAGGGTGATGTGATTCCTCTGCTCAAATTCCTCCCAGGATGTGTTAGAACTGAGAACTCTCAAAGTCCATTACAGACTCAAGGAGGACACCTCAGAAAAGTGCCACATACAAAGTGAACCAGATAATAGAAACAAAGAGACCTGCAACAAACATTGCCCTGTCATCACGCAAAGAAATAAACAAATACCATTAGTAACAAAAAAAGAGTAGAAATGAGAAAATATACAAAAAAATCAGACACAAAGATCACCAAAGGGAAATTCAGAGAAAAGGGAAATAGGGCAAAGTGAAACTCAAACCCCAGGACTCTTGCAGATGGTAACTAAAGCAGATCTAATAAAATGGAAATCAGAACTCATCTCTGTGATCAAAACATAGATACTGTCCAGAGTGAAAGACATATTTAAAGAAGAGATCAGGGAGAAGATAGAATCCAAGATAGGAGAAGCAATGGAACCTTTTAAACAGCTTCAAGCAGACCTCAAGAGAGTGATGAAGGAGAACAAAACTTTGCAAAGTAGGATAAATAAAGCAGAGAACCAAATCTCAGACCTAGAGGACAGCATAGCAGCCAAAGAGCAGGAAAGATATAACCTACGGAAAACAGCAAGGGACCATGAGAAATCAATCCAACAGCTTCTAGATGACTCAAAGAAAAATAACATAAGACTGATTGAAGTCACTGAGGAAGCAGGAGACAGTGTAAAAGACATAAAAAAGCTATTGTCATAGATAACAACAGAAAACTTCACAGGTATAGAAATAGATATACAGATAAATGACGCCTATAGGACTCCAAAACTCCATGACATAAAAATATCTACACCTAAATATATAATTATGAAGGTTCCAGATGCACAACAAAAGAATGAAATACTGAAAGCAGTGAGAGAAAGGAAGAAAATCACCTACAAAGGGAAGCCATTAGGATCACAGCAGACTTTTCAACACAAAGACTCAGTGCAAGGAGAGCCTGGAGGGAGGTGTTTCAAGCATTATAAAAAAACAACCTCCAACCTAGACTGTTGTATGCTGCAAAACTATCTTTCAGAATAGATGGGGAAATACGATACTTCCATGACAAATAACACCTGAAAAACTTCACAAATATGAAACCTACACTTCAAAACATTCTAAAGAAAATCTTGGAACAAAGCACAGATCATTCCATACGTGAGAGATCCAGGAAAGTGAATTCATTGGGGATAACAAGAAACTAAATAGAGAAGGGGAAAAGCAAGGAAGAAAAGAACCAAGAACTGGGAAACACAGCAGCTCTGAATATGTCCATTTCAGTCATAACCATTAATGTCAGGGGACTCAATGGGCCAATTAAAGGACACAGACTCGCAGATTAGATGAAGAAGCAAGATTCTACAATCTGCTGCATACAGGAAACACACCTAATTCAGAAGGAAACCCATGGACTGAAAATAAAAGGTTGGAAAACAATCCTCCATGCTACAGGAAACTGCAAGAAAGCAGGAGTGGCTATCTTGTTTTCAGATAAAATAGATTTCAAACTCACACTGATTAAAAGAGATAAAGAAGGTCACTATATTCTTGTACAGGGAACTATCCAGGAGCAAGAAATAACAATCATAAATATTTATGCACCAAACTCTAATGCACCCAACTATATAAAACAAACATTATCAGACATGAAAAGCCAGTAAACCATGAATACAATAGTAGTAGGGGACTTTAATATTCCACTGTCACAAATTGACAGATCAACTGGACAAAGAATCAATAAGGAAATACTTGAGCTAAATCAAATTTTTGAGCAAATGGACTTAACAGATACCTAAAGAATTTTTCACCATAAAAAGCAAGAATATACCTTCTTCTCAGATGCACATGGATCATTATCCAAAATAGATGGCATTGTAGTTAATAAAACATGCTTAAGTAAATTCAAAGGAATGGAAGTTATCTTATCCCCTGCATACTATCAGAACATAGTGCCCTAAAACTGGAGCTGAATAGCAGAAGAAATTCCAAGATCCTCACAAATACATGGAAATTGAACAAAACTCTGTTCACCAACCAATGGGAGACAAAGAAATTAAACAGTTTCAACAACTAAAGGAAAACCTCGGCACAACATACAGGAATTTATGGGACACAATGTAAGTAGTTCTGCAAGGGAAATTCATAGCAGTGAATGCCTACACTTGGAAAATACAGCAAATGAAATAATCTAATGATGAACCTCAGAAAATGAAAAAAAGAGGAGGAAAAAAAAACCCAAAGCACATACTAGAGAGGAAATTATAAGGATCAGAGCAGAAATTAATGCAATGGAGACAAAGAGAACAATACAAAGAATCAATGAATCAAAGAGTTGGTTCTCTGAAAGGATAAATAAGATCAACATAACCTTAGCCAACCTTATCAAACAAAGGAATGAAAAAGCTCAAATGCATGATATAAGGAATGAAAATGGGGATATCAGCACAGACACAGAGGAAGGGCAAAGGATAATAAACATATACTTTGAAAATCTGTACTCCAAGAAAATGGAAAATCTAGAAGAAATGGATAGATTCTTGGACACATATGAACTTCCAAAGCTGAAACAAGAGGATATCAAAATGTTATCCAACCCGATATCAATCTAGGAAATTGAAAATGTAATAAAAAAAAACTACCAACAAAGAAAAGCCATGGGCCGGGCGTAGTGGTTCATGCCTGTCATCCCAGCACTTGGGAGGCAGAGACAGGAGGATTATTGACTTTGAGGCTTGCATGGGCTACATAGTGAACTCAGGGCCAGCCTGAAATACAAAGCAAGACCCTGTCTCAAAAGAAAAAAAAAAAAAAAAAAAGCCCTTTTCCTGATGGCTTCACTGCTGAATTCTACAAAACTTTTAAAGAAGAGTTAATACCAGTACTTCTCAATCTCTTTAATGAAAGTGAAAAGGAAGCAGTACTCCCCAAATCATTCCTTGAAGCAACCATCACCTTGATTCACAAGGCATAGAAAGATCCCACCAAAAAAGAAAACTACAGGCCAATCTCTGTAATGAACATTGACGCAAAAATCCTCAATAAGATACTGGCAAACAGAATACAGAGTTATCAAGAAAATCATACACCCTGATCAAGGCAGATTTATCCCAGGGATGCAAGGCTGGTTCAACATACATAAATCAATCAAAGTAATACACTATATTAACAGACTCAAGGATAAAAACCACATGATTTTCTCAATAGATGCAGAAAAAGCTTTTGGCAAAATCCAACACCCATTTATGAACCAAATCCTACAGAGAATCGGAATCAATGGTCTTTATCTCAGTATAATACAAGCTATTTAGGAGAAAGCAACAGCCAGCATCATACTTAAAAGGCAAAAATTGAAACCTTTTACACTAAGATCAGGAATGAGACAAAGATGCCCACTATCACCACTCTAGTTCAATATATTGCTGGAAGAATTAGCCATAGCAATCAGGCAGGACAAAGATATAAAAGGAATAAAGATAAGAAAGGAAGAATTTAAACTGTCATTATTTGCTGATGATATGATACTCTATCTAAAGGATCCTAAAAACTCAACCAAAAGACTGCTAGACTTAGTTACCAAATTTAGTAGTGTTGCTGGATACAAGGTTAATGCTCAAAAATTAACAGCCTTTGTCTACACAAACAACAGAATCACTGAAGAGAAATTGGGGAGTCAATCGCTTTAACAGCAGCACCCAGAAAATTGAAATATCTAGGAATCAACCTAACAAAGGAAGTGAAAGACCTCTACTCTGAAAACTATAGGACTGAAAAACAAGATACAAAAGGAGATCATAAAGTGGAAAGATACCCCTTGTTCTTGGGTTGGGAGAACCAACATCGTCAAAATGGATATACTCCCACAACTACTATACAGATTCAATACAATTCCAATTGAAATTCTAACAATATATTTCACAGAGCTAGAAAAATAATACAAAAATTCATCTGGAACCACAAGAAACCTAGAATAGCAAAAGCAATTCTAAGCAACCACGACATGGCAGGGAGTATTACAATCCCCAATTTAAAACTCTACTATAAAGCCACTGTGATCAAAACTGCATGGTACTGGCAAAGTAACAGACCTGAGAACCAGTGGAATAGATTAGAATATCCAGAAACAACCCTGGATACACTAAGTCACCTTATCTTTGAGAAAGGAGCCAAACATCCCCAATGGAGGAAAGATAGCCTCTTTAACAAATGGTGCTGAAAAACTGGGCTTTAACCTGCCAAACACTAAAGCTAGACCTGTCTCTTTTACCATGCACAAAACTAAACTCACAATGGATACGAGACTTAAACATTTAAACAGAAACAATAAGCCTGCTGGAAAATAGGTTAGGTAAAACTCTTGGAGAGATTGGCTTATGCCGAGACTTCATGAATAAAACCTCTATAGCACAAAAACTAGCAGAAAGAATCAACAAACGGGACCTCATCCAATTGAAAAGCTTCTGCACAGCAAAAGAAGTCGCTGGCACTGCTAAAAGATGAGCAACAACATGGGAAAAAAATCTTTACTAGCTGTTTATTAGAAAAAGGGCTATTATCTATAATATATAAAGAACTCAAACAGATCAACCTCCCCAAGTTTAAAGACCCAATTCAAAAATGGGCATCTGAAATGAACAGACACTTCTCAGAGGTAGAATTCAAAGCAGCCAAGAAGCATATGAAGAAAGGTTCAATATCACTGGTCATTCAAGAGATGCAAATGAAAACAACACTGAGGTTTCACCTCACTCCATAAATAATAGCCGCAATTACAAAATCAACCAACAATAAATGCTGGTGTGGCTGTTGGAAGAAAGGAACCCTTCTCCACTTTTGGTGGGATTGCAGATTTGTGCAATCATTGTGGAGGTCTGTGTGGAGATTTCTCAGAAAACTAGGACTAGGGGTCCCATTTGACCCTGCTACCCCCTTGCTAGGAATATACCCAAAAGAATTTTTTAAAAAAAACTTTGGAAAGACAGATGTACACCCTTGTTCATAGCAGCTCAGTTCGTGATAGCTCAGTTTTGGAAACAACCCAAATGCCCATCAACTGGAGACTGGATGAAGAAGACGTGTTTTTGTTTTTTTAATGGAGTATTACTCTGCCATAAGGGATGACAAGATCAATTCATTTATGTGCAAATGGAGACACCTGGAGGACGCACTAATAAGTGAAATAAATTGACCACAGATAGGCAAATACCGGATCTTCTCTTTGATATGAGAACCTGTAGATGCAAATGAGCTCTAGAAAGTGTGCAGTTTTTGTAGAATAGGAAATTTCCACAGGAAATTTGGTTTGGGAATGTAATGAGGGGAAGGAATAAATATGATTTGGAAGAAAAATAAAAGAGCATGTATATAGGGGGTGGGGAGGTGAGGGTGGGTAGGGATACGGGTAAAAATGAGAATTAACTTTTGTCATATACTGGTACAGATTTCCCAATGTTATTTGTGATTCTGAAATGTGTATAAATTGTTCCAATGAGGAATTCAATTTTTTAAAAAGTAAAATTCTACACAAACTTCAGGCAAAGTGTAGCACCAAGAATCCTCAAACTGTAATGACATTGAAAATAATGGAGTATTTCTAAAATAATTCTTTAGAGCTAGCACTACCCTGATTGCAAAAACAGACAAGAATCCAACCACAGAAAACCATGAGGCAATTTCTCTAATGAATATATACCCAAAAATCCTCAACAAAACATGCAAATAGAATGCAGCTCATCATCTAAAAGATAATGCACTGTAACCAATTTGATCTCAGCCCAAGGATTCAAGAATGGTCCAACAAAAATCAATGTAACTCATCACATAAACAGATACAAGGTCAAAAGATACATGGCTTTTCAATTGATGTGGGAAAAGGCTCTCACAAATGCCCAACATCTTTTCATGAAGATAATATACACAGAAAAGATCTTTTCCCAATACGATAGAAGTCATTTATGACAAACCTACCAACATCACATTAAATGTGGAAAAACTAAAATCTTCTCCTCTAAAATTAGAAGCAAAACAAGGATGTCCACTTTCAGTACTACTCTTCAGTGTAGCCCTAGATATGTTAGCCAACGCAGCTAGGCAAGAGATCACAATAAAATTGTTACATATAGGAAAGCATGAAGTTAAATTATCACTATTTTTAGATGACAGGAGCCTTTACTTATAAGACCTAGAACTCTACTAAAAGATTCCTAGAAATAACCAAATTTAGTAATATTGTATGATAAACAATAAACACAAAAATCAGTAAACTTTCTATACACTATTCACAATAGCACCAAAAAACTAAATATTAGGAATTAGCCCAAGGGAGAAAAAGACCTCCACAGTGAAAGCTATATCACACTGAAATATGAAATGGAATTCCAAAAATCTCCTATTCCTGGATAGCCAGAACCACTACAATCAAAATGGCTATATTTTCAAAATTTATACACAGATTTACTGAAATTACAATCAAAATAATAATGGATTTTTTCACAGATCTAGATAAAACAATCCCAAAATCCCTATGGAGTAAGAATAGACACACAATAGCAAAAGCAGTCCTGAGTTAAAAAAAAAATAGTAAAGCAGGAGGCATCACAATCCCAGACTTGAAGTTTTGTTATGAAGCACAGTGATTAAACAACATGGTACTGGCAAAAAATAAACGTAGTTTGTTTTATATGTGAGTGTGAGTGTGTGCGTGTGAATACATACATACATACACACACACACACACACACACACACACACATATATATATATAGTGGAGTATTACTCTGCCATAAAGAATGATGAGATTGAATCATTTATACTCAAGAGGACGTACCTTAAAGACATACTCATACGTGAAATAAATTGGTTATAGATGTATGAATACCGTATCTTTTCTCTGGTATGAGAAACTGAAGTTGTAAATGCATTCTAGAATGTATAATAGATATCATGAAATAGTAAATATTTAAAGGGAAATGGGTTTAGGGATAAGTAATGAAGCGAAAGAAAAATTGATGGTAACAAAGGAGACAAGGCTTGTTCATATAGGGGCAAGGTGTTGTAGGGTGGCTAGGGGAAGGGGAAAAATGAGAATTAAGTCATGACATATATTGATATAAATCCTCAATGGTGAACATAATTGTGTTGTGTATATATAATGTACTAATTAAATGCAATGATACAAAAACATGTGAATTATCTAGACTACTTCTCTCATTGCTGGGACAAAAACACTCAATACCCACAAATTAAAGGAGAGATTCATTTAGTTCACATTTTGTAGTACTTTCAGGTCATAGCCATTTGGCTGCAAGACATAGTTTCATGGCAGAGGAATACTGCAAAAGAGAAACAGCTCATGGCATGGCAGGTAGAAGGCACCAAGTAACAGCACCAAGCTGGCCTCCTTTGTTCTATCCCTTCATATTCTATGCAGTCTACAAGCTTATTGATTTATCTACCTACTCCCAGGGTAAGGCTTTCATTAACCACACTCAAAACTATGCTAAATCCATTTAGTTATGCCCCTGTCACACATCCTGAAACAGCCAACTCCCAACAGCTCCATCTATGAGTACGTGAGGCTTTGGGGAGATATCTAGACATAAACCATAACATGGATCAAAGGAACTGAATAGAGGGAAGGAGAAATAACCTTAAGTACATTCATCTATTTGATCTGTGATAAATTGGATATCTATATGCAAAAGATTGAGTCTAGACCCATATATCTCATCATGCACTAATGAAAATGGACCAAAGATCTAAAAGTTGCAACAGTAACAATTAATCTGCTTGAAGGCAAAATAGCTAAAATTCTTCAATACATAAAAGAAGGCAAGGACTTTCTGAGCAAAACCACAATGGCACAAGAGATGATGAGATTGTACAAGTGGAATCATGTCAAATTCAAAAGGGACTTTAAAATATCAAAAAGCTTCTGCACAACAAAGGAAACAACCAACAAAGTAGAGAGGCAACCTACAAAATGGGACCAATATTTTTGACATCTGTACTCAGACAGGGAACTAACATGTAGAATATGTAAGTAACACACAAAAAAACAGACCCCCCCCCAAGTAAAACACTATAATGGGCAACTAAAATGAGCAGACACTTCCTTAAAAAATTACAAATGACCAATAAATACATGAAAAAAGATCACAACATAACTCTCCATTATAGAAGTGCAAATCAAAACAACACTGAGGTAGCATATTATTCCAGAAAGAATAGTTATCATCAGTATGCATGTATCCCTATAAAATGATTATTTTAACTCTTTTTAGAAGATATAAAGGGTATGCAGAGCCAGGAGAAAGCTTTCTGTGTTCCCTCGCTCCCAATTATTAACTTCTAACTCCCTGCCTCTCACTGATGATTGATATCAGAAACAATAAGGGTTTGCATTTTCTGACAGAGGAAAGCCTCACAGTTGGAGAGGAGAAGCGACAAGAAAGGATTAGGGTTTACTTAGGGGAAAAGATTAAAAGAGCAGTTTAGAGGATCTCCTTTTACCTAAAGTATTTTGGACCGAAAGATAAATGTGATTTAAGGTCTTCTTCCCTGGGAGTCACCCAAAGATCAGTCTTGTCTGTGGTGTCTCAGTATTACAGACAGTTAAATTAGATAGAATTATGGCAGGAGACACACTGAAGAAGACTAGACTTCATGATAAAGATGCAGTAGCAAGGCCTACAAGCAATAACTTGGAAGTATACTGTAATTTGCAGTAACTGGTCCAAGTGAGCATCCATTGCCCAGGTGGGTGACCAGGGTGTCTAGACCTCTCCCTTCCCCCAAATGACTGTTCTCTACATGCACCCCTGGTATATAGCTCTCTTCCCTATTGACTCAATATTAACTAAGCAGCTATATTTATAATCCCATTGGTTGATTGCATTTTGACCCACACGGTTCTCACTTTGTGACTTTACTGTATAAATTACCTCTGATCAAGGACCAGGTTGCCAACACACTCAGGATTCCTCCTGTCTCTCAGGAGCTATTTCTCCATAGATATTTTTATTTTAAAATTCCATTGCAATTTGTAGTTCATTCTTCAATTTCAGGGGACACGGACTCAGCACATTTGACATCCAGCAAGTTGTAAATTACATTCTCATCTCATATCATCAAGAGTCAGTTTCCCATGCTGATTTTATGAGAAACTTTGCTGGAGACACTGGATGAGTCTGTCCTTATATGTATCTCCCTAGTGAGCAAATCTTAGTTTCTCTTTCATAAGACTCTTTTGACGCCGAGGAAGTACCTGATGAAGCCACTGTACATCACAGAGTGATTCCCTCAGTACCTCTTCCCATTTCTGGTTAGAGGGGCCAGCACCTCTTCTTTTTGTTTCTTTTTCTACAGGAACACTCACTTTTACAGCCTTGGGAAGCTCTGACAGCTGGAGAGGAAGATACCTAAGCTATGGAAGTTTGCAGAAAATGAGAAAGTAAAAGGGAACAAAAAGCAATAAGCTATACTTCAGAGGGCAAGGGGTAGGGAAATAGGAAAACAAAGAAGTCTCTGGCTGGATTTTTCCAAGTTCTAGTTCTGGCACCACTTTTGCCACTTGCCTTGGGTTTGCCAAGACAGAATGTCAATGGACGGGGCCTGAAGTGGATCCTGAAGATGAAATAAATATCCTAACCCAGTTTACCCCTAGAATAGTTTCATGGTTTCACTGACACCCGTCCCGGAAAAAGGATTTTCAGGGCATATTAGTAAGAGGCACAGCAAAAATTCATTAGGTAGAAATTTACAAAATAACTTTCAGTGAAATAGAGTACAGGCCTTCAAGAGACAAGCATGTAAACTACAGTTTGGAGGTGGGACTCCTTTTTGGCAGTAGAAATCTATGGAATTTGTTAATTTATAGTCTTGGTATTAGTATTGGTTTATACACCACTCAGAGAAATATTACGGTCCATTCAGAGAAGAAAGCTCATTTTACAGGTGCTAATTATCAATTCATAGAAGAAAATGGAATATGTGCAAGTAAAAATGGAGTGACTGAACTCATTTGCAGGTGAAAGCTAACTGCTCAAGGTTATTGTGCTCTGGGAGAAGGAAAAATAAAATAAAATTTAAAAAAGCTAACTGGCTTTGTGTTCTGCAGCTGTAGTTTTTACTTTTAAAATTATGAATTTACTTCTCTCCTTTTCATCTACCTCTATCTCTTCTGTCTTACCTCAAGACACCTCCAGACTCCAAACTCACACCTCCAGGGTACTTTCCAGTAAGGTGACTCTGTAGTTCTATCTAGGGGGTGAGAATTTTCTGGGTTGTCACAAAACAGATAACTCAAACCAGAGTTCTGGAATGGGCTTCAGACTTAGCACATCTGATAAATTTCTAGGCAATGTTCATGTTATTGGCCCAGGAATAATTCTTTGAGGACTAGTGTGTTGAGCTTTACTACCCTAATTTTTCATAATCTGACAAAACTCTAGAACCTGCTTGGATTGAGTGCCTGGAGCCCTGATATCTCCCCTCATGAACTCAACAGGACAGTTTAGTTGCCTATGTCTCACTACCAAGGTACCTGACCACACTTTGATGATCACTGACCTAAATAAAACACACTATTTGTCCACTTGTTTGCTGTGTTCTGGCAGCAGTATGATTTTGCCTGTTTTAAAAATACCTAAAGAATCTACCTCAGGGTTCTCACCCTGGTTCACTTCCTCTTAATTCTCATCTCATTTTAAGTGTATCTTTATATTTACCAATATAATGAACATATTACATCTTACTAAAAAATTTTATTACACAGCAAACCTACTTGAGATTAGAATCAAATTATAAATTGTACTTTTTCTTTAAAGAAGCTCTATTTTCTATCTAATTTGTAAACATGGTATTTGTTTATGAATGCATTTGTTTGTCTTTTTCTGTCAGAGTAGAAACCTCATAAGTTGGGACAATTTTAGCAACTCTGTCCTGAACACCTAAAAAAGTGCTATGCATATGGTAAGCATTGAAAAAATATTTATTAAATGAATGAATAATCCAAAAAGCAGCAGCCGTTTGCATCACACCCAATATTACTACTACATCCAGAGCAAAAGGCTGTCTTTCATGTGTACCAAGCTTGGACAGACCTAGTTTGCATCCAGGAAAACAATATTCAATCTTAGTTTATGAAGACTGTAGTAAAAGAAAACTCAAAAAAAGAGAAATGTTCTCAAAGGGTAGTCATATTTTGTACTATTTATTTAATTATAAGTACACTCACTTCTCAGAATGACCTAAAACAAAAACTATGCAAGATCTTCCTAGTTTCACTGTTGCTAATTAAGCCAAGTTCAGAATGCTACTACGTATAGAATGCTACTATGTTGAAGCAAACAAAACTGACTCACTATGTGAACTGTTCTTCCATAGGTTTTCTGCTGAAAGATTTGGTTGTTAATCACTATTCAGGTTACTGCCATGTTCATGGAGTGGAAGAAAGAGCAGGTCCTACACTGAACCTTCTACTTTTATCTTAGGGATCCTCAAAGCCTTAAGAATAGAATAAATATTTGAAGAAGTCCTACATTAAAAAGTTGCATTTGTTTAACCCATGGTTCCCAATTTTTTTTTTTTTTTGAGACAGGGTCTCGCTTTGTAGTTCAGGCTGGACTTGGGCTCACTTTGTAGCCCAGGCAAGCCTCGAACTCAGCAATCCTCCTGCCTCTGCCACCCAAGTGCTGGGATTACAGGCATGAGCCACCACGTCTGGCACTGTGGTATGTGGTATTGATTGCTGGTGGCCGTGAGTCACCACGCCCAGCATGGTAAGTGGTTACTGGGGATCGAACTCAGGACCTTGTGCTTGCAAGGCAGGTGCCAGAACCACTGAGCTAAATCTCTGGCTCAATGGGTCCCAAATTTTGACCCACTCATGTGAGCAAAATGCTGAGGGAAAAGTATTGTTAGTAGTCCACAGCATGATTTGTTCACTTTTTTTATCAATAAGTGATAAAATTCTGAAAGAATATCTAAATACTTTATAAGTTTATTAAGACTAGACACAGATGTGGATCTTCAATAAATAAGAAATTAGTGGGTTTTTTCTACAAGGTACATATCATTATCCTGATTTCTAAAACAACCCCTCCAAATTGCCTCTGCACCTAATTAATGCCTAATGCTGAATTTCTTAGTGCCAAGTTTGAAATTTCTCAATTAAAACTACTGCAGGTAAGGAGCCAGTTTTAAAGTTAAAGATAATTTGACACAGCTCTGGGGAGAATGTGTAGTGCAGCAAAAAAGTAAGGTGACACTATGATAGGCAATCAAAATAGCTCTGTCACATCTAAAGGCAATAGGTGACAGATGCTGCTGTCAAATTGCCACTGGTTGGATATGAGAGATTCCTAAAGCTTAAATGAGGAAGTTACCCCATGATTTGTAGAATAAGTTTGTAGGCTTGCTGACTCACATCACAAAAAAGAATACATCATGGCAAGAAAGCATTAGGCAGAGATTTAAAATGCACTCAAGATTGAACTATGGGTTCTCAGGAAAATGAGATGCATTACTTCCTAGAACAGGACACATTTATCCTTCCTTTTAAGATGTAAATCCCAGGAAAAGGTGCTCTGTCCCCTCCCCAGAAAAGTGCTGGCCCATTTCACAGGAATTGAGACTGGAGATTAGGGTGTGGAACACTGGCTGGGAAAGTGAGTTTGATCTATTCATTGAAGAGTCTGAGGACACATACTCAGAATAGTTCTCAAAGCCCTGCATGTGAAACTTATCTGAGAGTGTTATCTGCAATTATTCTCATGAGAATTCTAGCAGGTTTTTAATAGGACATCCTAGACCTACTATCAACCTGATGAGTATAAGATACAAAAGGACAGCCACCACTGAGTGTTCCACTGCTTTGTCCTCTCTTCCATAGTCATCCACTCTCACATTTCAGAGTGTGCTGCTTTTTCTGCTTCTACTTGCCCTGCTTTGCGAACTATTTTAAGTATGTGTCCTCAGACTCTACAATGAACAGATCAAACCCACTTCCCCAGGCAGTCTTCCACACTCTAATCTCCTGCCTCAATTCCTGTGGAATGGGCCTGTATTTTTCTGGGGAGGGGATAGAGCACCTTTTCCTGGGATTTACATCTTAAAAGGAAGTGTAAATGTGTCCTGTTCTAGGAAGTAATGTATCTCATTACTACTTGCCTCACTCTGCAAGGCACATTTGCTTTCCTACTTTTATAGATGTATTCAAGACAATTTGTTAAGGATGAGTCAATAAATGCTTGATACCCTTTATCAATGGGAGATAGATATCTAATAGATACCAAGCACCTGAGGTTTGAGTTCCAGAAGTTGCATAGATTCTGCTTGAAGATGAAGAGACTCGTATCTCACATGTGCCAGCATGGGTGTATGGAAGTATCTGAGTAGGTGGCAGCAAACTTGGACCCTGTCAGCATGTGAGCCAAGCCACCCCAGCAGCTGAGCATCAGATAGTAAGGTTCAATTGCATTGTTGGCTATCTGTGATAAATAAGTGGATCTGAGGTTGTAGTTTGAGCACTCAACCTCTAAAATGTTTGCTATAACTGATCTGAGACATTGTCACATACACTGTCACACATTCTACAGCCATTGATGTGTTGGTTATTCTTTCAACTATCTGAGGGGCTACTGCCATGCTGCACTATGCCAAATTTAAACACTGATTAAAGGACCAAGCTTTCTTTTTTGAATTACTGTTTTCCACTAATAAGCTTAACATTATTTCCAAGCATGTTAAACATTACAAATCTCATAATGAAAAACATCATTGTCTTAACGTACTAGGTTTCCCTGCCTAGGTTAGAGAAGAGTCTTAGGATGTTAGTTCCCTTGACCAGAACAGGGTAGTCATTTAAATGTAAAGATACAAAGATTCAGAGATCCAGTGATGAGTATTAGGCCTCGTTCCTATTGTTCAACAAACTGTTAGTGGCAAATAGCATGTATGAGAGAGGCCACTACCTGCCAAGAGAGCAAACAAAAAGATAAAAAATATAATTCATGGGACAAGATTCACACGTGGGAAATTTAAAGTCAGCCAGAAACTCAGAGTAGATTTCTGCCTTTGAGCGTGGGTATGAACAAAACAATAGTGGTGGGAAAAGACAGATAAGAAGGCTTGTGGGGGCAGGGGGCATATAAACTCTGTGTTTTTCGCTGAAGCACAGAGAAGACAAGGGTATCAGTGACAAGTAAAACCAGGCTGATTAATTGGCAGCAAATCACAAACTAAAGAATGCCAAACTAAAGAGTCTCCGTGGATAGCAGTGAGACACTGAAAAATTTTGATGAGTGATATTATCCCTTTAACAAATGTGAAACAGTATCTAATTAGAGATGTGAGGAGCAAGCAGAGCTGAATGACTATGTAAGGTAAGGAGAGTACCTAGTTGGTTGTTACAGGGAATTCTGTGCAAAAGCAAGTTGGAATGTAATCTCACAGCAATTAAAACAGAACTATAATACCTACCTGCAACATGTCATTATTGCCTCTCCCTGTTTAGCATCCTCTATGTAGATGACTTATGAAGACATAGAGGAAAACACAGTGCTTTGCCAGGTTATTCTTTTGAATCCATTAAGTGATCACTCACTTACAAAATAGAAGTTTTATTACTGCTTGGATCATTAATAACAGATGGCATATAAAGAATTAAAATCAAGCAACCTTACTTTACTATGTAAAAGATGCATGTGGTATCTTCCAAAGATTAAAAAAAAAAGAAAAAGCAAATGTTTTTGAAGATTTCAAGGCTAGCACTCTTCAGTGACCCAGGTCATGAATAAAAATGGAAAAATTATATACTGCTGTCCTACTTTATTTGATGGAAATTTTTTATTTAAAGTCTAAATCTTGTGTTTGAATTTCAAAACTAAAAGAAAGGAAGGAAATGTGTTTCCATTATTGGACAGCAAAGCAGCTTTATACTGCCTACAGGGAAAGAAGAATGACTTTAATATAAAAGTCTTAACTGGCAAGCTTTGGGTTATTCATATTGTTTGGTTCTAAGGGTCATGGAGTGAAGCATGTATCTGTAACGATATGCCAAATGCCATTTATTCAATCCTACACAAAAATTTCTGAAATAATTATGTGGAAGTAGTCTTTGCCCCTTTTCCCTTTTGATCTTTAGCTGATGTCTTTGTTCATTTGCTCATTTTTTCTATTTATATAAATGATAAATATGAAGTGTGTGTGAGGAATCTAGTTGACAATGTATTTTCTGAACGTAGTTGTTAGAAGTGGTCATTTAAAGGCACCCTGGTATATAAAAATTAAGAGTAAGGTAAGGAGGATAAACATCACTTTAAACTGTTGTCAGTTTAGTATGCTTATTTAATAGTATCCACTTTAAGAATGAAGCATTTTCATAGACTTTTGCTTTCCTGTTTTGGTTTTCAGCTCAATAAATTCTGGTTTCCTGATTTTGTCATACTAGGAACTCTAGTGTGCTCACTCACCAGGTCTATTTTTGGCATCTGTATCCTGTCCTCCATCTCTAAAGGGATATTATGGAATTCTTCACACTGATGCTGGAGGTTTTGTGTCCTGTGACTTCTCAACTTTTAAAATAACTATACCATAGAACAAACAAGTCATTTCCTTATTTTCTGCCTGGAGGTTCGCATTGCTATGTTAGTGTGTCCATACTTTCTACAAATGTTTCACTACGTTTTTAATGGTCTTTAGAGAAAATTATCCAATCCCCCACTGGCTAATGTTCCTTTACAATAAAAAGAAGACAGATATTTTTCTTAAAAGAGCAAGGACTATTGACTCTGTAATAGCAGGTCCTACCTCTTTTGTTGAGTTTTCCAGGAGTGGGAATGAGTTGTACTGTGATCCCACAGGTACCTACTGTACACAACAGATTGATCTGCTTGCTGTAGAGAGGATACTATGATGAATGTGACACAGGCACTGCTTTCCCAAAGCTTCTAGTTTCTCAAAGCATAGAGGAGGATGTGGTATAACATAAATACATAAAAACTATAACACAAGACAGCGTATGATAAGGACAATAAAACAAATGGCCTTTGGGGGTAAATAAAAACATAATTGAAACAAGGAAGAATTTGGGAAGAAAGTAGCTACAAACCCGTAAAATATAAAATAAGGCATCTTAACACAAAGGAAATGATGCAGGTAAACGTAATAGAATGCACAAAGGCAAGAGGCAAGAAAAGCCACGGTATGTTTGGAGAAAGACAGGTGATACAGTCTAACGAACCACAGGATCTGCATCCTATGGTAGTAAAAGAGGATTGAGGCCCTATCATGGAGGACATTCAGCTTGACTGAGAAACTCAGAACTTATTCAGTGACCATAGGGAAAGTAATGGAAGCCTCTGAGAGGAATGAATTATTGTATTTATTTATGCATTTGTTTATTTTTATCTTTCCATATATCAAAAACAATGTGAGGCAACCAACAAAGATAATTACAATTTAGTAGGATAAGAGCATGTAAAGAGATTAATATAAAGGTAAAAATGATAATGAAATAATCAGACAACTGCAGGAATGAATGATGCATGAAAATGTATAAGATCCCATGTAGAGGACCACAGCTTTGAGTCCAGCCTAGAAGCTTAGTGAGACCCTGTCTCAAGAAAAGAATAAAAAAAGGCTGAAGATCTAGGTCAGTGCAAAATCTTTGGGTTCAGTGCCTGGTAGCAATAAAAATTGTGTATCTCCTACACTATTATCAAGCATAGATTACATAGTCAGCTCTGCTATTATAACTTGCCAAAGAAGACCAACATATAATATGTGGATTATTCCATTAGTCAGTATTCCACTGCTATAAAAAAAAACACCTAAAATAATCCACTTTTGTGGAAAACTGATTTATTTTGTCTGATGATTTTGGAAGTTGGTCCACAACTGATGGTCCCATTGCTTTGGGCCTTGGATGCACAATGTGGAGGGAGCACATGGGGGAGTGAAACAGTCCTTCTCACAGCAGGACACAAAAGAGAGACAAAGATGAAGGTCTTACAGTCTCCTGCAAGGAAATGCTCCCAGTGATATAAAACTTCTCACTGCACCTAACTTCTTAGCATCAAGCTGAAGACTAAATTTCTAATACATGGTTTTAAGAGAATTTTCCAGATCCAAATTACAGTAGCAACTGTGTTGACTAATTTTTATATCAACTTGACTGAAATAAGGAATGCCTTGCATCCCTATAAAATATTAGTTTGGGTGTGTCTTTGACGGTATTTCCGGAGAAAGTTAGCATGTGGGTCTAAGTAGATGAGGTGGGAGAGACCTTCCCTCTGTGCACAGAGACAATCCAGTCACCAAAGAGAAAAAATGCAGAAGGCTAACTGGTACCTCCTTTAAAGGCTGATACATGCCCATCAACTGCCTTAAACATCATAAGTCCAGACTTTCCAGCCTTTGTGCTCTCAGAATGATACCTGCAACCCTCCTCTTTGGGTTCTCAAGTTTTCTGGCTTAAACCATGAGTGACATCATCAGCGCCCCTAGCTCTGAGGCCTTCAGACTTGAACTAAACCACAAAATCAACATTGTAGGGTCGCAGCCTACAGACAACCTGTCATGAGACATATCATCCATAAGCATGTGAGCCAGTTCCCTAATAAATCCTCTCTCCTATGTGTCTGTACATATTCTATTGTTTGTGTCTCTCCTGAGAGCTGACTAACATTGGCACTAATGACCCAATCAAATTGTACATAATGAAAGTCATTGTGCAATGACATGAAGGATTTTGGAGTAAGCAGAGTAGGAGAAGACTGCTTAGGAAATCATCACATTAGCAGAGACCTCAACAAAGGTAAAGACAAGAAATTTTCTTATGGCATTTAATTTCTTTTAACAGAAGTCTGGCAAAGAGAATAAACTATTGTGCTGGTAACCCTAAGAGCACAAATGTGTTCCAAATGATAAATCCCAAAGATGTATAAAATTGCAGAATAACTACTCAGAAGGCAATGGCACACATTCTATTAACTATTATTATCCTCTTAGTATATTGATATGAAATTTTTATTGTTATATAAAATCTAAAAATTAATTTGGTGCTATTTTCTGTATAGTAGAGGTGTTTTCTTTAAAGTATGCATGTTGCACAATTAATTCCTTTCAAGAGATTCCTTGCTCAGTGTCCCCAGGCAGTTGGCAGGTTAACATCCTTTGTGTGCAACAATGACATCTCTAACTGTTACGTGGTGGGGTATCTTTCAGAATGACTACCCTTTTGCAGCCTGAACACTAGTAAGCCATTAAAGAATAAGTATTCAGTTAATAACTGGTTTCTCTCAAAATAAATAAAGAATATGCTTTTCCCCCTTTGTGTATGTTCACTTTCAATGTGATGATATGTGAAGCTAGCAGCAGGGAAAAGAGATAGCTTGCAAAGGCAACTGCAGCTTTAAAATTAAAAAAAAGGGAGTCAAGGTAGTAATAATAGAGATGCAGTTCATTTTATCTTGTCTGGCCAAGGCAGCAAGATCTACTTGAATAATCGCAGTTGTACCCTGTGGTGAGAGTAAGTTACTCCCTACTGGGTCAAAATTATTCAGAAGCAGGGGTAGGTGGAGAGGAGGAGTAATTATCTCTACCAATAGGACATATTAAACTTTCCAAGCCAGGCATTATTCTAGGCACACACCTACACACACACACACAAGCTCATATACATTTTGCTTCAAAGTACACTTTATACTTTTTACTATGTTTTATCATAACATACTACAAATAGGCTCCTCTCTCATCTGATCATCTCCTTCAATTACTCTATGGTTCAGTTCCTTCCTTTCTGCCTACCATTTGCCTTTCTGACCAAAACCACAAAAGGAACAGTTATCACACAGCGCTAATATTCCCTCAGTTCTTTATTTCTGGTTAGCCATGGCTCAGATGCTTTTATTTTAATTATGTAACAAGAGAGAGAGAGAGAGAGAATGAGAAGCATAAGTTATCACAAATCATCACTATAACAGTTGTTCTCAGGTTCTCATTGATGTATCTAGTTCTCTAGTTACGACATAGAGTACTTGTCCCATAATCAACGTTTTTCTTTCAGGAGTTTTGGGAAAGTTTCAAATACATGTATTTTTAATAAGATGCCAGATGATTTTGATGCTGATGGCCTTATGGGAGAACTTAAAAAAAAAAGAGTGCATTAGATTATTATAAATAACATTAAAGTTCCTTGGAGGTCTCTTCATAACTTTATACACTTGGCTCCCCCAAGAAAGCTATTGTGATGATAACTTTAAAAATCACTTCTTTGTTGAAAAAAAAAACTGTTTTTACACCTGTGTGTGTGTGTGTGTGTGTAAAAGAAGTATATATATATATATATATATATATATATATATATATATATATATCCCTAAAAGAAGTCATGGAATATTCAAGAGTGAAAAGGAATGTACTAATCTAAAAACAGTCACATGATGGAACTTAGGAATGTGATTTCAGGTTAATAAAAAACAAGGAGTAACAAGTAGCAATGTAGTAAATTAACAATTTTTAATGTTCCAATGCTTTTCATTCCCAGTTCTGATTGAGAATCTCCCTAGAAAAACCCTTAAGTCTTTCATAGATACTAATACAGCAAATGTGTAGCACAACTCCTTTCCAAAGAGCTCTAAGAGCATCACACTTTCTATTTAACCAAAAATTATAATTCTTATATTTTTCACTTATTGGAACATTTTACATATACACTATGATCACATCAACATTAAAAGTTTGTATCTGTACATGACACATCTTGATTCTCATTTTTTTCCATTCCCCTGCCTACCCTACCACCTCCCAACCCCTTCTATGCATACTTTATTTCCATTTTTATTTTGCTATCAAAATTTTTCTTTCCCTTCTTTATTTTACCTTACCCCTTTCCCTTTTTTCTTTGAACATTTTTCCTGTTTCCCAACATCTATTATACATTTTGGATCTTATTTACACCTTTAGTTTCTCATACTAGAGAAACAAAGTAGTATTTACACATTGTGTCTTATTTAATACACTTATTAGTATGTAATTAAGGTACATCCATTTGAGCAGAAATGACTCAAATTTACCATTCTTTATGACTAAGTAATACTCCATTCTGTTTTTTTAAAAACACATCTTCTTTATTCAGTCTCCAGTTAATGGACATTTGGGCTGTTTCCAAGATTTAGCTAACACAAACTGAGCTGCTATAAACATGGGTGCACACATGACACTGTGGTATGATTCCTTTAACTCTTTCATGTATATACCAAGCAGGGAAATAACCTGATCAGGTGGGACCTCTAATCCTAGGTATTTACTGATCTCCACAGTGCACCAACAGTGGAGAAGTGTTCCTTTCTCCCTGCACCCCACCTGCATTTGATATTAGTTGGTTTTATGATAGCAGCCATTCCTTCTGGAGTGAGATGGAATTGCAGTGTTGTTTTATTCTACATCTCTTGGATGATCAGTGATAAGGAACATTTTTGGATGTGTTTCTTTGTTGCTTTTTTTTTTTTAACAAATAAGATACATTAACGGGGTTGGAGATTTAGCTCAGTGGTTCCATCGCCTGCCTTTCAAGTGCAAGGTCCTGAGTTCGATCCCAGTAACCACATACAATGCTGGGTGTGGTGACTCACGCCCACCAGCAATCAATACCACATACTACAGTGCTGGCTGGGCATGGTGCCTCACGCCTGTAATCCCAGCACTCGGGAGGCAGAGGCAGGAGGATTGCTGAGTTCGAGGCTTGCCTGGGCTACATAGTGAGTTCAGAGCTAGCCTGAACTACAAAGCAAGACCCTGTCTCAAAACAAAACAAAACAAAAAAAAGATACATTAACTCCAGGAAGAAATTATGGAAGGACAAATGTTGAAAAAAACTTCCATATTATCAAGATTTTTAAAATTGGTTTTATTGGTACATTTTATATATGCATTATGATCACAATCAACATTGAGAATTTGTGCATGTACCTATCTTGATTCTCATTTCTCCCATTCCTTTGCCCTCCCTACAACCTCCCAGCGCATGCGCGCGTGCACACACACACACACACACACACGCTTTGTTTCAATATTTTTGTTTTTATAATCAAATATTTTCTTTCCATTCTTTAGTTTTCCCATCCCCCTTCCCTTTTCCTTTTGAATATTTCCTTATTTCACAATACCTATCATATATTCTGGACCTCATTTACACCTTTAGTTTCTCATAGTAGAAAAATTATACAGTATTTACACATCTGTATCCTATATATTTCACATTTTACTGAAAGTGATTAATTTTATGTCAGCAAGCAGTGGGACAGAATAATACAGTGAAACAATGTTCTGTCTAGAAATGTGAAGAGATGGATTCTAGTCCTAACTTTAGTGTGGATGGCGCAAGTCATTTATCTGTTTCCTCACCAACAAAATAATATTGATGTTTGGTTTTGTCTTTTTTTCATTTTTGAGATTTCCCCCCCATACTGAGGATGGAATTTGGGACTTTCTGCCGGCAAGGAAGGTGCTGGGGCCACTGAGCTAATTCCCAGCTTTGGTTTTGTTGCTGTAGTTTTGCTTTGTGGCACTGAGTTTTGAACCCGGCTGTTGATGGTTTTAAAAGTGCTCAAGCGAGCCCCAGAAATTTCTCAGAGGTGCCTCTAGAACCTCATTGAGCAACAATGTTCAGCAAGTGGGTGAAGAAGAGCAAGAAACACCTCATATTTATGTCTCACAGGTTTCTCTATCTCATATAGTTAAGCTATTGATTTTTTATCTGATCTACACACTGTAGACATCTGTGAAAGAATTTCTCTTGAGGAAATGGCTCTGCTGATTGAAAAGAAAGAATTTGAAAAACACAGAAGTAAAAGGTTTTTAAGAGCCCTTCCAGCTCTTGTGACTCTTTCTCTTCCAAACTTTTACTGCCTTGGTCAAGGCAATGCAAATCTCATCACCACCAAAAATCTCCATCTCAGCTATGCCTTTCTCTAGAGAGCTGAAATATCAACTTTCAAATTTCTGTATCAATATCCCCAAAGCCTATTTATTACTCTACCCTCTTTACTTTCTATAATGCAATCTCTAAAGTAAAGATCTCATTTCTCAGCTTCAGTCTTGACTGCACTGCCTATTAAGCTTAAGACTTTGCTTATTTATTGTTCTATTTCTTCTCTTCCCTCTACCACTTCTCTTTTATTTTCAATATGCTTCTCCAATGTTAGATGGATCCTCAAAAACCCCTCCTCTTAAAAATGAGCAAAGTAAACCTAAACATGGCAGTGCACACCTATTATCCTAGAATTTGGGAGGCTCAAGTGAGTGGAGCACAGTGGCTTCAAGGCAGATCTAGAGTACACAGAGAGACCCTGTCTCAAAAACTAAAACAGAAAAAAACAAAAGCAACACAAAAGTCTTCCATGGACCTGCACTCTCTTCTGCATCCTGACTCCTCTCTCTTTCTATTTACACGTAAGCGCCTTGAAAGAACCAGCTGTATTTTTTGTTTCCAACCTTTTTCTACTTCATCACTTCTTATGGTACTACGGCAAAATCTCCCAGCAGTGCTGATCTTACTTTACTACCTTCAGCACCTTTCAGGACTCCACCACCCAGCACTTTAGGTGCACATATCCTGTCAAAAGCCTTGCTGGCTATGTCTCAGCAATCAAGAAACTTCCCTGCACACACTCAGTCACCTGTGCCAGTAGCTTCTGTCCTGCTGTTCATGGTTTGTCATAATCACTGTCTCTTGCCCAAATTTCTGTCTGCTGAATGCCTTCAGATGGACATTTTACTTAGGATGTGTAGGTCTTTTACTGTGGCAATTTCACCCTTTGACATTGCTTTGCAGGTCACTTTGAGCTCCATGCTCTGCAGCCCTGGATCCTGTAATTCCCAATCCACACTTCCACCAAAGTCTGCTTTCCAGTTCTCTTCACCAGTTAAGAATAATCTCCTCTATCTCATCATCCATACTGAACTAGAATAGTTTGTAAAACAAACAGAGTGAAGGAATTTCAGGTATAGAGTTGATTGGCAGTTGAAATCATAGATATATGCTTGTCACTTGTCTATTGTATTTATCCTCATGAATCCTCATAATTAATGTTGGTCTTTAATTAATTAGTAATATCACTACACTCTTTTCACTTACTTTATATATATATATATATATATATATATATATATTTTTTTTTTTTTTTTTTGAAACAGGGTTTTGCTTTGCAGTTCTGGCTGGCCCTGAGCTCACTATGAGCAGGCAAGTCTCGAACTCAGCAATCCTCCTGCTGCCTCTGCCTCCTGAGTACTGGGATTACATGCATGAGCCACTACACCCAACATTATGGTATGTGGTATTGATTGCTGGTGGGTGCGAGTCACCACACCCAGTATTGTTGTATGTGGTTACCAGGGTTGAGCCAGGGACCTTGCACTTTCTAGGCAGGTGCTAGAACCACTGAGCTAAATCTCCAGCCCCCAGTAGCTAACTTTTAATACCATCTACCCTGGGAAATGCAACCAAGTAGTTATCAAAATTTCTTGCTGAAAAATTACTCCTAGAATCTTTTGGCTTTTTTCCCCCCAGTAATGGGGATCAAACTCAGGACCTTGCACTTGCCAGGCAGGCATGGCACAGAATCTTTGAATACTGAAATTTGACTCATAAATTACAAGTAAATGGCTACTATATTAAAATAGGTTTAAAAAAACACTAAATGCCCTCTTTCCAATGTTGTTATCTATGAAGTTCTTCAAACTTAACCCTCAAACAACCATGATATCCCCCAAATAATACAATAATCTGTAAGGACAGTATCCTAGAACAAGGGTACAGTTCTCTTATTTCAATCCCTCACCTATCATTCACCATTTTATTCAAAAATATGTATTTGGTTGGGATGTAGCCTAGTATTAGCATAGCTTCCACAAGGCCCTGGATTTAATCTCTAGCACCAGTAAGTGAAATGTGTTGTTTATTATTCTGGATAGGAAAGATCCATCTATGAACCAAACAATACAACTGTACTTTTTGTTCTGTTTTCTGCATAAGATTTATTTTTCACTTCTCTGTCTATGCTTCTCCCCAAAAAACCAACCACTAAGATCTGGTTCACCTAAGCTTTGTGCTAGCTGGCTTCTATTTCACAGAATGTCTCCTAGAAAGAGGAGGTGTTTTTCAGAATTTAGAATGAAAGATTTTTTTCCCTGCTCCTTCTTACTTTGTCATTCTCTGTCTCTATCTCTGCCTCTGTCTGTCTGTCTGTCTGTCTGTCTGTCTGTCTGTCTGTCTCTCTCTCTCTCTCTCTCTCTCTCTCTCTCTCTCTCTCCCTCTCTCTTTCTCTTTCTGTCCACAGGTGGATCCTTCAAAAATTATCTTTTTTTCCCAGTAATTTCTGCTCTTCAGGTGCACTTTCCACTGGGTTTTAGACAATTTCTTTCTTCCTCTTGCCCTTTAAGGTCTAGTTTCAAAATACTTTATTTATTCTCCAAACTCTACACAAACTTCTGTAAATTTCTGTAAGTGAACTCCCCTCAAAGTATTTTATTTGAACTAACTATGACAATTCCTGTTTCCTGAAGAAAACTTGAACTGATATAATTCCAGAAATAACAGACTGCACATTTATAGTGGCTGCCTAGTGGAGAGGGAGAAGAGAGGCATCAAAACACAAACTATAGAATAGTAGAGTAATATGTGCTATGAAGAAGTAAAATGGAATAAAAGCAATTATGTGCCTCATTCATGTGCCTACACTCAAGTTGTAAAGATAAGTACAGAGTTTAAGAATGTAAGGGAAAAATCTTTTCTAAAAAGGCAAAATTATAACTTGTCTAAGGCCAAACATATTTTCAGTCATATAACTTCCATGTTCTTAACTTTTTAAAAATTTTCACCATACTTGGAATGAACCCAAGGACCAATCATCATGGAGCTATAACCTCAGCCATTTTTTTTATTTTGTGACAAGGTCTCACTAAATTTTTTCAGTTGGCCATGAACTTGCCATCCTCTTGCCTCAGACTCTTGAGTACCTGAAACTTCAATCAGATACCACCATACCAAACTAAACTCCTCTTTTAAAAACATTCCATTATTAGTTCCTCCTTGGGGCCATCCAAAGACACACTGCTCCCTCCCTGACTGACTTTTTCTTTTCCTTTCCCTTCTTCTCTTGTTCTCTTTCCTCTCCCTCCTTCAGTCTCTGTGGTCATCCCACTTTCTCTTGCTCTTCTGGTCTCTGGCTGATATCAGTGGTCACCTGGGACAGCCGCACAAATATAGGAGAGAGTGGGCCAGCCTCGTGTGCTATATGGGCACTTATTTTTTGGCATTAACCACACCACTGCTAAACTGGATCTTCCCAATAATATTTAGCTGCCCTTAACCTTGGCTTCTCCAATTTTAGGCATTGGTGGACATTTGATCGCTCCAGAAGTGTCCTTCCTTGGCCTTAAGATCACCACAGCTGTCCTGGCAATGCTCATCACTCAATTAATGGTGTTGGTCAGTATACATTTCTGAATTTCCTCTGCATTTCTTCACGGGTCCCATGTGTACTTTTCTCAGGAGGTTTCATGGTGGGAAACAGGACTGCGGTTACCTATAGGTATTCCTGAGAAGCCCCGTAACAACTGAACTTTCAAACCTAGTGATTTTGCCGAATAAGAAACCCAATTTGAGAAGAAATTCTGGGATAGTGGATTGCAATGAAAGTGATATTTCTGCAACAATAAATATGGGAAAGTGGCATCCCAAGGGGGTCAAATTGTGGCAGTTCATCGTCACTCTTGCAGTGATGGCATAGTGCACACCTATGTGGCCATACACTTGTGTGTGTCACCAGGGAGCAGACTATGTTTTGTGTTCTGCCAGGGAAACGCTGTATAGACAATCTTATGAGAGAAAAAGACAATGAGGAGTCATGATTCTACCATGTGATCATGGAAAGCTGACATCAGTGTGTGATGTTTTATCCAAAATTGTTAATCATCTAAGAGTGAATAAGTGTCTGTCATGTATTGTACTCTCAGTGAGCCAAAACTGCTTTTCTATGAATATGGAATAGAGAGGACTATTTTCTCCACAGCCCTATGGAACTTCCAAAGCATGAATTTATGTAATAAGAGTGTGTATGTTTCCGCACTGAACACATGATGTTTCTAAACATTTGATGATAGTAGTAAGCACAATACAGAATATGTTAGGCCTAATTTGAAAATACTAGGTTTTAAACTCCAAGTGCAAGATACATGAAAACGAATCCAAGTCTTGTGTCCTCTTAAAAAATTTTTTAAATGCCTGAGATTCTCCAGAGAAGGGTTCTCCATTCATCTCACTGCCTCAGGGAGGCAGAGTTCAGTAATATTTCTTGGTCCCCAAACGCCTTTAGTCAGATCCTCCACTGAACTGGAGTTACTTGATGTACTCCAGTTTTGTGTGTTTAGTAATTTTTACTTACAATTTTTTGCATGTGTTTTGTAACTTAAATGTTTTGATGTATTTTAAATGCATGCAAATATGCCTTTGAAAGAGTAGTCACAAGTCAGCAGGACAGAAACCTGACTGCCCAGCTTGCCAGCACTGAAGTCTGTACAGTTTCATTTAGGAGGATGTGACTCTGTTGATGTCATTTTAAGGAAAATATCTTGGAATACATTTTAGGTTTCTGAAGCTTATTTGTTTTAGAGGAATTTTGCTTAAAACTACATGGATCATCCTGAATTTTAGGATTATCATTTATGCATTTTCTGAAAAAGAAAACAAGTGATCAGTTATATGAAAACATTTTTCAGTGAAAGTGTCACCTTTTATGAAACCCACAGGTTACTAGCTGAAGCAGTACATAAATCTTTCAAATATACCTGATCATGTACAAATATCATGTGTCTTTTCTCTTAAACTGGAAGTAATCTCTATCTATCAGAAAAATATAGCCCCAAAATGTAAATCTGAACTTTTTCCACTAGTTTGTAGCAGATATATTGAACCAAAGTGATTTAAGTTCATAAAAATGTAAAATAGTATGTAAAATTTTCACTACCAGATTTGAACATCTAGTGAGATTCACATTCGTACTGTTTTCAGCACTGTGTTCTTTTTGCATTCATTTTTACTTTTATTAAAACCAAAAAAATAAAACCATCTGATTATTAGTTTACTTTAGAAAAGATCAGTATATGTATAGAGCAGAACTGTAGTCAGCATCAGTCTCTTTAGCCATTCCACACCAAATTTCCATGAGGCCATCTTTGCTCTACTTTTAGTGAATACCATGTAAGGTCAGAACAGAGAATTCGGCAATATATATATTGAAATAAATGCTTAACCTATCAGTATTGCTCTTTTGATTCTAAAGCCCTTTTTCCTACACCCTGTTCAGCAGTTATATTAAACTGAAAATATAAAATGTCTCAGGAATCCAAATTCTGTCTAACGTGCATAGTAACATTGAATAGCACTGAATGTTTGTTCCAAAAAAGTTTCCAATTTGGTCCCCCCACTGGGAACTAAATACTTGTGCTAAAGTGTTGTTTAAAAACCTATGTTGGACAAGTCATTTCCATAGTGCACAAACAGCTTTACATGAACACACCACTGTATCCACCTGTTGTTGTGGGATAGATCCAATAGATTTCAGGATTTATGCACAGCAAACAAAGAATTGCAACCATACAAACAATGGTGAATTAAAAGCAGCTATGTTCATTGATGATGACAGGAAAACATGCTCAGGGCAGATCTGTGCCAGGAAAAACAAAAAATGTGGCACAAACTGAAAAGTGGTGCCAGGATGGCAAGGAAAACAAAAGGCATAAAGCTAAAATCAGCCTTGTGGATTTGCAGGAAGGTGCACCCACCCCAGGTGCCTTTCAAGGGGCCCATAGGTAAGATTGACAGGAATAATAGTGTGTGTGCTGAGGCATCCTGATTTGGGGGCTCTTAACAAGTGCATTTGTTCCAGAGTTCACTACGATTCAGTTACTTGTAATGATGGAAGGATCATGGGCACTGGGACGCTGCCCAAGCTCAAGTGGGCAGAGAGAGCGACTTCTTCAGTCCCCTCTTCTATCTGCACTATGCCTAGAGCCGAGTATTTACTGTGCCATAGCTATGAGTTTTGTTTTGCATTATACATAGTTATGTCCTCAAAATTATTTCTTCTTGTTTATATTTTGTTTACTTTAGAAGTCCTACTAAGTGGAAGTTTCCCGTGACTATAAGCAGAAGAAAAAGGTGAGAAACAAGATAACAGAAGAAAGCTACTCAGTGACAGAATTTAAAATAAATCAAGCATTCTGAATTTTCTGCATATAGATAACCAGAGAATGAACACAACTTCCAAACTTCCTTTCATTCTTGGACTTAACATAGCAGTTGTGAATTTCTGTATCCTCTCTAAACTGCACTACCAACACTGCACTCCACGAACAGAAGCAACTGGTAACAGCTCTTCCCTTACAACAGCAGGCACCATTATGAATTACCTAAACAGCTTGCACCTAGCTTCTACAGAACTTCTTTGGTTAGAGACTCTATTTATAATATCTTGGATATAGTCTTTTGAAAATATAATATTTCTAAAATTTAAAGCCTTCCTGCCTGCTTTTTTCAAAGTTTTAAAAAACGGAATTCTCATCTGCATGCATCAATCTATCATTTCTATACTATGATTTGCATAATAAAATGCTAAGGTAAACAAATCACAGAGCTTCTACATCATGTCTCTAGCAAGAAAATATAGCAAAAGGACTTCAATGCTTTTCATTAGATGTCAACAAGTTATTTAAGTGTCCTTTGCAAATACACATGAACATTTACAAACATACTATTCTCATCATTTCTATTAACCAAGAACAGTATACATAGCAGTTTTTCAGATGCCATAGAAGATGTAAAACTTAAAAGAATCCCTCTTCTTCATAAGCTTATTGTTTAGAATGGCATCTGGGATAGACAAGAGTAAAGGAAAAGAATAAAAATAAGCCTGATAATATTCTATAAATTTTACATAAAATGCCACAGAATACAAAAGAGAAACCAAGTGATACAAAGATAATTAGGGAAAAGGCATTGAATTAGATAACTGTTGACCTGGCTTTTTTCTTATTTGAAACAGTATGGTTTAATAGTTTTTGTAGAAGCAAAACTTTCATCTTGACATGATTCAGGAGCTGAAAGAAAACAACCAAATCTGTGTGTGTGTGTGTGTGTTTTATAAGAAGAAAAATATGTAGAAGAAATACATTACCTCTGCAGGGGGAAGCAAAACTATACTTCATTTCAAGGCAACCCACTTTTCCAGAATATGATCCATATCGTCTAGCACCAGATAGCATGTTCTACCATGAACTGCTCTACTGAAGGACAGAGTAAAACGATACATCATTTCATCTGAGGATGCAAAATCATGACAGGTGCAGTTATACATTGAGATTACTGATATACAAACATGATTGTTCAGGGTACACTTTGCAGAAAGAGAGCACTGAGGGTACTTTGTATTTCTTGTAGGAAGCAGTGACTTTGAACACATAAGTCTTAGAGAGCCCTAGTCAAAGGGCATGGGGTCCCATTACTTAAAAGAAAAACATTCTTGCCCAGATTTTCTGGATCTATTAACCAATATTAATCTCTAGCCTCAGCTGGCACACTGTACTTTGAAAGTCTTTGAAAAATTATTCTGTACTACATTTTTTTTTATTTTTCACAGAGTAAAAAGTCATGCAACTGATTCAACCAACCATCTAATAATTAGAACTAACCTGGTAGTCACTGTAAGATAAGATTATATCTGAAGAATAAGCTTTCTGACAAATAATAACAGTCTGTGTTTACTTGAAATTGGAGACATATATCCACTGTCCTTGGTGTTACAACACAATTTTCTTTGCTATGTCTTTAACCAGACTCAGATTTCCCAAATTTAGAGAGAAGACTAGACTCTGAGCCAAAATATTATTTTTGGTTTGCCAGAAACTACTTATTAATTTTCCCATGTTCTTATAAATTCAATTAAATGCTGAAGCTTAGATCAAATTAAAATAACTTGTTTCGTTAGCAAACATCTAGCAATATTAACATTAATACATTTCATGTACAATAGTATTTTCTAATGTTCTCTGTAGATTTCCTTGCATCAGGAGAAAATTAATTCCTTGTCATGTATGTGCTTAAGGCACCCTGGCTTTTTGTTTTCTCTTCTTCTCCTCTCACAAAGCTTTATGCTTGAATGCTGAAATTCAAGACGGCGATGGCTTGTCTAAATGTCGCCCCACATCTTATGCAGTCATAGGTGGAGTTTTCAGAGGGAGTAGGATATAAAATGTGTAATGCTGGGTTTAAAGATGTGTGATTACTTAGTTCACTGACAGGTTTGGCATAGTTCTAGGTGTGGATAATGGGGAGAACCACCTAGGTGTAAGTGCAACCTGCCCTAAAGCTATGTAGCCTGGATAGAATACAAGGGTCGGAAAGTGAGGAACTGCCATTGCTTGCTGCTTGCTAATTTTTCTGCCTCCTGCCTTCCACTTTCCTTGCCAGGAACTACTTCTTCTTTGTGATGCTCCTCTGCCATGCCCCTTTCTTGGGAGCCAGGCAGTTTTGAACGGTAACTCCTACAAGCTGAATCAAATAAACCTTTCCTCCTTTAACTTTAGATGTTCAGTATTTTGTTTCAGCTATGAGATAAGTCACTAAGACAAGGAATCAAAACCAAAAACAGTAACCTTTCTTTTCTCCAGAAATAGATCTCCTACTAAAAGGGAGAAAAAACTGACATCTCTAAAACCTTAAAAAGAATTATTCGTCATTATCAAACATGATAATCATAATCTGTCTCTAATATGTGGCTACCATGACAGCTATTTGACTTTATGACAAAAACAAAGCACCAGATATGGATGAGAGAAATGGTAAATAAGTCATACAACTTCATTTAGTTAAATATGTAAAAGAAGTCAACATCTTGGCGGTAGTATTTATTTTGATTTACAGAACAATTAAAAATAAGTATTTTGATTGATTAAAAAAAGTCTACCTGGTGAAAGGGACTTTCCCACCCACTCAGGACCCAGCACTTGTTACTGGTGTGTGCAGAAGTTCTCATGGAGACAAAAAGATAAAAAAGGAACGAAATCATTACCAAACAACCAACAAATCAAATTTAATATTCAATATAATTTAATGAGGTGAAAAAGTATCTCTTGGAAACTGAATGCAATTTCATGTGCTTCATAATAATCCCTCCCTGAATTGCTATATTCCTGTAGCTTTCTGAATCACCCAGGTCAAGATAAACCTGCCCTGGAAGCATATATTATCTTTAGTAGCTGTTTCAGAGGAAAAAACAATACTATTCCTTCCCCAACAATTAAACATTCACACGTAGCTTACCAGCCTTGATTATTACTCATTTAACTTTCTAAATATATGCCCACTTTAAACAATCCATATATGCTCACTTCCAACAGAAAACAAATTACCCAGGGCAAGAAATTAGAAAAAGAACACTTTTGGCAAGGAGAACAACATGAGCAGAGGCATGAAGCACAAAAGACCATTGCTATGTGCTAAGAATAACAACCACTGCCAGGATAGAAAGTGTAGGTTAAAATTCATCAAGGGAAACACATCTTTGCTTTCAGTTATGTGGCATATACGGAAAAATGTAAGTTATATGAATATTTTACATCAACCATAGCCCAAAGAGTTCATGGTTGACACATGAGTACGCCAGGAGGCCCAAGTGAATGAAAGGTTCCAACCCTACCTAATTGCTCTTTCATCAAAAAGCTTTTACAATGTCCAATTTCAACATGTGAAATCAGAGTCCACAAGTCTGTTCCCCTCCCCTCTTCCAACAAAGTGGATCGAACCCAAAGCATTTTCAGTGAATGACATCCTTATTCCCACTCCTTTTTATATTTTGAGAAAGAGGCTTACTAAATTGCCCAGGCCTGGCTTGTATTTGGGAATGTCCTGCCCCAGCCACCCAAAGTGATGGGATTATAAACATTCTAGAAGTCTGAATTTAACAAACATCCTCAGCTACTTCTGATGGATGGCAGTCTAGTCATTTCAGTAGGACAACATCTGTCTGTGGTGAGTTGTACAGGCACAGTGCTTAGGGGTTCACGTTTCCCAGAATATCCTTAGTATTTACCAAGATGTATTCTTCAGTCTTGCCTGCTGGGGACGCTGCAGCACAGAGATTTTTGAAATCCAGATTTTTTTTTTTTTAATCTTGTGTGTGGCAAATACACCTTGACCACAGCAAAGAATCTATCCTCTTACAGAGTCCCAGAGAAGATTAACTCGCAAAAGATTCTGAGAAGTTTTGCATTAAAAGAAAAACCTTTGTAGTGGGCATGGCAGCAAACGCCTTCAATCCGAATGCTCCGGCAGTCTGAAACAGAAGGACTGAAAGTTCAAAGCCATTTAGGACGGTTTAGTGACTTAGCAAGACCCTTCCACCATAGCAGAAAGAAATAGAGCTCAGCGTGAATGCCCTGAATTCATACTCCAGTAACACCCCAGAAACAAAAAATTGTTCCCGTATTTTCCAAACTGATTATGCTATGAAACCCTTTATTCTCATAAGCCTATTAGCATATATATAT
>PVIC010011998.1:0-40478 GCA_004025085.1 Thryonomys swinderianus
AGTTTCCTACAACTAAAAACTGTAGAGATGCCAGGATGTAGGCTTCCCTTTACTCATGAGCTTGGTAAACACGCAAGGTCTTGACTCAAGACCTACTCAATCAGTAACTGGGGGTGGAGCCCAGCAATCTTTTTAACAACCAGCCCAATGATGTTGTTGCATACACAATTTTGAGCCCTACTGGGTAGTGATCTTACATCTTGGACGGCTCCAGTTTTTACCTAGTGCCAGACAGAACTGTATATAGTGCTCCCTTTTGATTTCAGAAGCTTCCCGGCTGGATAAGAAATTATAAGGTCACCCTTAAGAGTTTGCACTTGATGCTATAAAGGGGTTTCATTGGTCAGGCATGATCTATTGCTTAGGATTTCAAGTTAGCTTCAAGTCTGCTATCACATTCTGGTGCTACCTCCATAGCCTTGGGAACTAAAAGATCCACAGCCTGGTAAGAATTGGGCAGCACAGCTAGAGAAACCAATTTCAGTACATAAAAGACCCACCACCAACCTCTGCAGAATAAATCTATTTAAATTCCCAGCTTCCTGTACAGCATGAAAGATCAAGTTTCCTCCATCACATCTTAAAATTATCCTTATTAGATCTCTGACCCCTCTTTATAGGGAGTTTTTTGTCACCAGCTAACATTTTAGAAAAGGATAAATGTATGAAAAGTGTATTCATCTTATTTTACCATAATCATTAGGGCCCATTAATTCACAGGAAAATCAAGTTTACCACAAAGCTTCTCAAACTACCTGTTCTAACATCCAAATGAAACACTGGTTGTGTGAGTTCAGATTTGTTTGAACTCTGTCCTTACTCAGCCTAAATTAAATTGTTGGCCTTTTATTCTTCACTTAAGTCTCCCATCTGGTGTTTCTGAAAAGCATCAAAGGTCTTACACATCATGTTCTGACCTTTCATCTTTCAGATAAGTAAGCTGCCAAGGAAGGGTGAAGGCTTTCTGCCCAATTATAGAGCATCTGGTATATAGAAGTTAAGATGGCAAAGAAAACAGGAAAAAATCAGCTGTATGGCTTGTGAACCTTGACAGAAAGGGGGGCATACACTTTGGATTAGATGCCTAGAAAAACAATCTGACCATCAGTTTTCTAGGATCACAGTACATTTATTTTTATCATCACTCAGAGCCACTGGACTCTAGAAGTAAATTATACCAAGTGGACATAAAATATGCCCACTTCTCTTTTACAGTGGGAAAGACATCTAGCCAGGAGGGATTCTCCTTTGTCTGATGGGATCCTCCCAGGGAGCTCAGCCCTAAGGCCAAACTTTCACAAGAGAGCTCAAAAGAAGTTTCATGGAAGGAATATACCCATTCTGTTAAAAGAAAAAAATGGATACAATTCACTTGTCACTCTAGGGCTATTTCAGCCATTAATTCGTTTGATAAACATTGACTCGTTATCATATCTTTACTTTCAGAAGGCTCTAATGGAGGAAGGTGGACAGTAAGAGTTTCCTTCAACTAAAAACTATGATCTTAGATGGTAGGGACAGCTTCCATGAGACAAGAACCCTGATCTTGGGAGCTTACATTCTATTAGGCAAATAGACAAATGTTAACATCATCACTCTCTCACTTTGGAACTTACTCAGTTATGTGATCAATCTCTGGGCATTTTATACCAGTAAATATTATGTATTTTATAAATATATATATTTACTTTTTTCATTTATTGAGTTTATTTTAGAGTACATTTTAGATAGATATTATGGTCACATTCAACATAATAAATTTGTACCTACACATGGCATATCTTGATTCTCATTTTTTCCCCATTCTCCTGCCCTCTCTATCACACCCTATATACAGAAGCTTTGTTTTTTGTTTTTACTATCAAATTTTTTCTTTCCCTTCTCCTAACCTCACTAAGTTACCACTTCCCTTTGAACATTTTTTTAAAGATTTGAATCTTTATTGCACATTTTATATGTTCACCATGATCACACTCAACATTAAGAATTTGTACCAGTGTATGACACGACTTAATTCTCATTTTCTCTCATTCCCCTGGCCATCCTACAATTCAACAATCACCCACTGTATACATAAGCTTTGTTTCCTTTCTTACCATCACATTTTTTCTTTCCCTTCGTTACTTACCTCTACCCTCCTTTTCCCTTTGAATATTTTCTATTTCATAACATCTGTCTTACATTCACAATACCTATCATACATTTTGGACCTCATTTACACCTCTGTGTACTATTTATTTCACTTATGAATATGTCCTCAAGGTACACCCATTTAAGTATGCCTCTAATTTATCAGTCCTTATGGATAATACTCCATTTTATTAAACACACACACATCTTCTATATCTAGTTCCCACTGATGAGCATTTGGGCTGTTTCCAAGATTTAGCTATTACAAACTGAGCTGCTATATCCTAAGTGCACATATGTCACTGTGATATGATGCTTTTAATTCTTTCATGTACATACCTAACTATATCTAGACATTTTTATATATTTTATTTATATATTTCATAATTATTAGATATTTTATTCTCTGTATAGAGATTCAACCCTTACCAAAAGCCAGCCAACCTTTACTGGCTTCTCCCAAACCCCTAACCTCACCCTGCTAGAGGTGATAACTCTGTATATAATGATGACAAAAACAAAATACAGGATACTATGCTTAGCTCAGTTAAATATCCTAGAAATTGAAGCTTGGTATTAACAGGTTCTCTTTCTCATTCCCTGAAAGTGCTCACTTAAAGTTTATATTATTTCATTGCCTCTTTTCCCAATATAAACACACCTATCAACACTACCTATAGAAGTGAAAAAAGGAAGTAGAAGTATTAGGTTTAAGACTAAAAACATAATAATAACTAAAACCAGTTGTGTTACCACTAAGTCTCTGAGAAGCTTAGATGCAGCAGCTGTTCTCCTAACAGGTGCTACTGTAGGCTGATTAACTACAACCCTGGGCTAGTTAACCAAAAACACAGGTTAAGTAGGAATCATATTTAGAAAAGAATAAATACTCCCTCAAATACATTATTTTATTTTAAATACACAATATGCATTTATTGCCTAATCTTGAGATAAGTGTGGCAAAGCCTTTCTTTGGAGATGACTCAACTGTCTTGAGGTGCACACTGATTTTTTTTTTTTTTGAGACAGGGTCTCACTTTGTAGTTCAGGCTGGCCCTCAACTCACTATGTAGCCCAGGCAAGCCTAGAACTCAGCAATCCTCCTGCCTCTGCCTCCTGAGTCCTGGGATTACAAGTGTGAGCCACCACGCCCGGCACTGTGGTATGTGGTATTGATGGCTGGTGGGCGTGAGTCACCACGCCCAGCATTATATGTGGTTACCGGGATGGAACTCAGAACCTTGCACTTGCAAGGCAGGTGCCAGGACCATTGAGCTAAATCTCCAGCCCCACACTGATTTTTTTTCATTGAATTCTTCACTGGTACATTTTATAAACAGCTCACAATCACACTCAACTTTGGGAAATTTGTACCAGTATATGACATGAGTTAATTCTCATTTTTACCCATATCCCTACCCACCCCACAATCCTCTTCCCCCTATATACATCTGCTTTTTTTCTTCTTTTCAAATGTTTATTCTTTCCCCTCATTACTTTCCCCTACCACATTCCCTTTGAATATTTCCTATTTCACCAAATCTATCATACATTCTGGAACTCAGTTACATCTGATTTTTCTTCATAAATCACAAATATAGCAAAACATGCCTTGGTTTTCAAGCAGCATGAAAATCTTAAAAAACTCAAGAAACTACATGAATAAAACTCTCAAATCTAAGCCAAACTTTACAGTCCTTCAAAAAAAAAAATAGACTGTCTTGGCCCAGTAAAACAGTAAAGTTCTCAACAAATGTCTTACGGATGGATGGAAAGAAGGAAAGTCACAAAATAAACTAACCATGTGCTGATAACAATCTGCTGCAGCCTGCAGGCTGCTTCTAAAACCACGCATGCCAATTTAGGAAAAGGACGTGCCCTCTCCTCTTTAAAAGAAACAGTCAGTCCTTGTATATACAAAACCAAGGGACAGAATGTAGTATTCAAAAGACTCTTCGTATTTCAGATTCTCTGATTTCAAATACGGTTTACTTGTATGATACAAACTTGAGAATCCAACTTTATAACTGAGCCCCATTTTTCTCTTCAAGTTACCATGGAGATTAAATAAATTAATATATATAAATTGCCTAGGACACTGACTGGCAGAACAAGAGAATACAATCAGTATTTATTGTTAGTACCATTATCTTTTTCAGTAACACAGTGCAATGTTTAATGTAACAATGGAAATCAAAGAGATGAATTGAAATTCCTGCTTGTCCCTTAACCTTGGTCTGTTCAGTTTACTCATCTGTAAAAACAGAATAAAAACATCTGTCTAGATGAATTACTGTGAGAATTTCCAGATGCCTTATACAAAGGCAACAGTCAAATTATGGCCATTTGCTGGGCACTGTGGCACACACCTTTAATCTCAGCACTCTGAAAAACTGATGCAGGAAGATCACAAGTTCAAGCCTAGCCTGAGTAAATTAGGGGGTAGGACTACTGGGATATATCTCAGTATGAATCCCTGGTTTCAACCCCCCCCACACACACCAGGGAAGAAAGCAGGCCACTAACACACCTACATCACCCATCCACACAAAAATATTTACAACATACACTTAATACAGTAAATTTATATTATAATAGATATTTCCTCCTGCACATTAAACCTGCATGAAAAGAATCTTACTCAACTGGCCCTTGGGTGTCGACAAACATTTTCCTTGGGACAGTGGAGGACAAATTACTTCCTCCCAAGAATCACTTCTTGAGAAAATACACACTTTAAGTATTAAGTATAATGTGGGAAAAAGTAAATGCTACACTATGACATTAAAAAAGCTTAGAAAAAAATAAAAACATAAAATAAAATAGGAACTCAGAAAAGGCACTGTGTGCCAAGACCTGAAAGAAGAAGATGGTATATGTCTATGGCAGGTAATACCATGATCTACAAAGTATGACCAAAAATGAAATATTAAAATTTAATAAGCATTAAAATTTAAGTTCATTAAGGCTGGGAGATTTAGCTCAGTGGTTCCAGTGCCTGCCTCGAAAGTACAAGGTCCTGAGTTTGATCCCAGGTAACTACATATAATGCTGGGTGTGGTGACTATGCCCACCAGCTATCAATACCACATACCACAGTGCCGGGCATGGTGGCTCACGCCTGTCATCCCAGCACTCAGGAGGCAGAGACAGTAGGACTGCTGAGTTCAAGGCTTACCTGGGCTACATAGTGTGCTCAGGGCCAGCCTGAAGTACAAAGTGAGACCCTGTCTCAAAAAAAAAAAAAAATTAAGTTCATTAAATTCATGACTTGTTGCCACAGATACCCCTCAAAATCCTCTTCCTCCCTTCATTATCCCCTCATTCTTGCCACTTTCCAAAGCCTTTCTGGAAGTCCACTGGTATACTTTCATGGCTGCTTCTGCATGCTAAATCAATTCAAATGTTTACCTTTCAAGGTATTTATGACTTTGGGGAAGAGCCAGAAGTTGGATGGTGCCAGATCAGTGAATAAGGTGAATAAAGAAACACAATAATGTTTTTACAAGCCTGCTTTTCCACTGCATTGCTGCATTTGGCAACAGCATTCACTGGTTTTTTTTAATCATATACTGTAATATGACAATAATGAAAAAAGACTTCCAGAACTGCCTAAGAAAGTAGCAAGAATGATGGGAGAAGTGTGTTTGAACCAAGGGAGAGTTCAATGATTCAAACCCACCAGCAATCAATACCACATACCACAGAGCCGGGTGTGGAGGCTCACGCCTGTAATCCCAGCACTGGGGAAGCAGAGACAGGAGGATTGCTGAGTTCAAGGCTTGCCTGGGCTGCATAGTGAGCTGAGGGCCAGCCTGAACTACCCTGTCTCAAAAAAAAAAAAAAAAAAAAAATAAGAAGGAGGAATCATCGTGATGGGTGTAACCTATTATTTCATTGTTATTTTAATTTTGCTAGATGAATGACACTGATTCAAACGCTATTTTTTAGCTTTTATTTTTTTCTTCTTTGGAGACAGGGTCTGGCTTTGTAGTTCAGACTGGCCCTGAGCTCAGTATGTAGCCCAGGCAAGCCTTGAACTCAGCAATCCTCCTGCCTCTGCCTCCTGAGTGCTAGGATTATAGGCATGAGACACCACGCCTGGCAATTTGAGTGCTTTTTTTTTTGAGTGCTTTTTGATAGAGCATTTCTTATGAGTTATTTGTTCATGTCCTCTGGCTATTTTTTCATAATTTACTTCTTTTGTCTTTTATTATCTGAGAACTTTGTAATGAAAACACTTTAAATGGTCTGAAAAATCTGAGATACATAGCATATTTCCTCCCAATTTTTAATAGATAAGAAGTTTTGAATTTTGATAAAGTTCAATTTATTTTTTCTTCTATGGTTAATATAATCTAAGGAATTATTACCTACTCAAGATCGGGAAGAAACTCTGTTTCCTCTAGAAGCTTTTTAGTTTTACATTAGGTGTGAGATACATAATGAATGACTTCTGGTAATTCTCTGTAGAGAACAAGTGCTCTGTAAACTTTCCTGATAGCCAATTCATTTACAAGCGGCTTACAGATTAGAACAAATGTATCTTGAAGCTTCTTGAAATGCCCATCCTCATCCTCAGTAACATCCTGGATAGAAAACCCAGTGATAGGAGGGACTCATGAACAAGGTCAAATGGTACAATTTAAAATGGATTCTGTGGTGCTATCCTACAAGAAGCCCTTGATCAAGGCAGACAAAAATCCACAATTTCTATTTCTGAACAAGTAACAATTTAACCTAGCACATAAAAATGAGAACTGCATACTCACAATATTTTCTCCTTCTTTGAATATACACATTAGAACAATTACCATGTCATTAGTGCAGACTGAATCCTCTTAATGAATTAGGCTCCATCAAACAATCAGTGATTCACACTTGTGTTGAAAGTAGCTCTGACGAAAACTTGAAAATGAGTAATGAATGTTTAAAAATATTACTCTTAGGAGACATTTTCTAGGGCTTAAAATACTGGTATTAGTTTATAGGATTTAGATGATTTTTGAAAATGTTTAACTAGCATTCCTTCTTGAAAACATGTCATCCCACAGCATAAAAAGAATTATTTGTGCTATTCAAATAAAGATCATTGCCCATGGCGCCTCCTAAAATAGAGCTGTTTATTTGAGATTTTTACTAAGAACACACAAGATTCAAAAGAGTTAGAAAAATTAATGAATTAACTAGGATAATAGAGCATATACAAAGATATGAAAAGACTTCTAAAGAGCTCTACTTTGACAGCTTGCTTGCTTGATACTACTGAGGCTTGTTTAGTAAGGTTCATTTCTTATTACTCTACCTTAAAGTTTAAAGTTTGGCAGTGCAATTGGGAATGTGCCACGGGAAAACTGTAATTCAATAAGAGCCTATAAAGTCATTAGTGCCTTGCACACACTCTCTGTTTTTAAGGCCAACCAAGATCCACAAGCTAACATTTCTTAACGATAACCAACAATAGTTGCTTAGAATTTAACAAGATGAAAAAATTGTGATAAAAACCTATTATTTGTTTTTTAAAGAAATAGAGGCTTTGTAACTAGCTACTTTGATTGGGTTAAATTGTGCACTTAAATTGCTTTTCTCATTAAATTTTTCAATTACTACCACCTCCTTAAAGCTCCCCATTATTTTTATGCTTTTCTAAATGTGTAATATACAATCTTCCCTACAACTGAAGGCCTAAAGGACAAAGAAGAAAAAACCCCAGTAAGGAATGTTATTTTAAGCCATAGATACTCCATGAAGTGTTTATAGTTAATATTCCAACTAACAGACTTCCCATTTAAAGACTATAAGAAAAGCTAGCCTTCAAGAAAGACACCAAAGAATGCTACACAGATAATATTAAATTTGGAAAAGTTCTTTTGTGCTTTAGAACATAGATCTAATTCACTAACATTATCTACAAAGCAAACTTTTTCCAATAAAATCCTTTTTATTCTTTTTTTTTTTTGAGACAGGGTCTCACTTTGTAGTTCAGGCTGGCCCTGAGCTCACTATGCAGCTCAGGCAAGCCTTGAACTCAGCAATCCTCCTGCCTCTGCCTCCTGAGTGCTGGGATTACAGGCTTGAGCCACCAAGCCCGGCATTTCTGGTATGTGGTACTGATTACTGGTTTTATGTGGTTACAGGGGATCGAACTTAGGATCTGGCACTTGCTAGGCAGGTACAGGAACCACTGAGCTAAACCTCCAGCCCCATAAAATCCATTTTTAATTATATTAAAAGTACCTCAAGAGAGACTAGACTGAGCTCAGGTGAAAAAGGGGCTAAGAATAGTTACAGAATCCTGTGATATGCTGGGATCAGAGCATCCTATTTTCTTTCTAAGGGGAAGGAGCTTCCCCTTCATAAAATATCAATAGCACCACTGTTGTGTTATGACCTCATCTTTCTCCCATGCTTTATTTCTTTCTGTGCCAATCCACCAAGTGCCATAGCCTCTCTCCTACGGCCAGGTCCCCTTTCTACTGATCTATTTATATCACTTGCACACTCATTACCTCAATTTACTTAAGATCTTTACGATGCTGGAAAGAATATCCCAGTAAAATAATAGCACCACGTGTCTCATATAGCTAACACTCATATAAAAGTCACAAGTGGAACTACAACAAAGGATAGAATTATTATACAATTGCTTTTGTGCAAATATGATGAGTCTAATGTTAAGTTCATTCTCTCAACAACAAATTGCTTGCTACCGGTTGGTGTTGTAAGTATGAACCTAAAGGTTTCTTTTGCTTGGGATTTCGAGAGACATTCAGTGACATGTTTCACAAATTTGTTCATTTTTATGATAGGCTCATGTTCTCTGCATCTACAGAGGGAAGAGAGTCTTGGAATCAAACTCAAGGCCTTGTGCTTGCTGAACATATGCTTTACCTTTGAGCTACATCTCCAGTACACATGTCCTCATTTTGGAACACTCTAAATGCTCAGAAATGGAGGCCACAAAGGAAATGTAATTATTTAGAACTCAGATGAGCTTTTCCAAACTGACAGTGCCAGAAACACCCATTAGCATAAAGTTTCCATAGTTATGTTTACCACAAAGAGAAACACAAAGGAAAAAACAGGCACTGAAACAGGGCAATTAAGAGGACACCAAAGCTGCGCATGCTGCTCAGGAGAGCCTAACCACCAGGTAGGGAGCTCAGGCCCTCCTGCAACTGAGTTGAAGATGCAGACAAGGATCAAAGCCTCCTTGAATCAGAACCAGTCAGTCACTGAGAACAGAGTACAAGACAGAGTCCGAAGCCTTTCCGTGATTCCCTGTAAAGGGCTAAGAGACATGGTTCAGCATTTTGTGAGGAGAAACTTTTAGTCAAACAAAATCTCACCCATATATAAGACATGCTTATGAAAAGTGGTATCTTTTTTTTTTTTTTTTTTTTTGAGACAGGGTCTCGCTTTGTAGTTCAGGCTGGCTCTGAGCTCACTTTGTAGCCCAGGCAAGCCTGGAACTCAGCAATCCTCCTGCCTCTGCCTCCCGAGTGCTGGGATTACAGGCGTGAGCCACCACGCCCGGCACTGTGGTATGTGATATTGTTTGTGGGTGGGCGTGAGTCGCCACACCCAGCATTGTATGTGGTTTCCAGGGATCAAACTCAGGACCTTGCACTTGCGAGGCAGGCGCCGGAACCACTGAGCTAACCCTCCAGCCCGAAAAGTGATATTCTTATGAAAAGATATGATAAAAAGTGCTCCTGATGAGGCTGCAATGGTGATTCCCTCCAACCTTTGTAATGCTTCCCTGAAAAGGGATATTCTTTGGATGAGTCTACCGTGTACTGCCCTAGGAAAAGAATCCTGAACATACATAGTGTCAAACTGTCACTACTGATTTGAAGGTGGAGAGGAGAAGCCTATAGGTGGACATTTGACAAGACAGGGATAGACACTCAAAAGTGCTGCTGTGAGTTAGATATGAGTACAAGAGTAAAACAGCAGAAGATAATGATACTCGAAGTGAGAAATCACTTTATGGAATTTCTGCTCTCTGGCAAAATTCTCAAAATTCCAAGCCCGGGCTGGGAAAAATTAAAGACTTAGTTTGTGATCTCTAACTTCAAATAGAAGATCTACCCTTGGCTTCTGTGATCAATATTCAAATTAAAGCACAGCATTATACTTTATATTCTACTAGTAGGTCTCCTTCCCTTAGCCCTTTACTGGTTCAACAGCTGCTCACTGAGGACTTCTGCTGGGCCAAGAACTACTCCAGGAGCTAGTGATAGAGCTAGTGATAGGAAGCACAGTCCCCACTGTTGCACGGCTTATGATTCTAGAGAAGGTTACAGAGTAAACAAATAACTAACGTGTAGTTTTGCACTAAAGAACAACCTAGAAGCCCAGAAACAGGACATAATAAATGTTGTCTAGAATATGAGATGATCATGAGAGACCACTACAAAGCTCAAAGACAAGAACAGAGACCTGGGAAATGAGAAAGACCAAAAGGCAGGAAAATTTCCAAGATGGGAGACATCTTGGAGGAAGAGGAGGAGGAACAAGGCAGCTGGTGTGGCAACAACTGAAGGGTGAGGTAAAGAAAACTGTTGAGTCAGAGAACTGGTCAGGGCCAGGTGGTCACAGCAGACCATGTTGGCCAGAGTTAAAATCTAGACTGTATTCTAAATACGATGAAACATCTCCTCTCCACAGACTGGACAGATTTGAACAAGGAGTAGTAAGAGCCAAACTGTGCTTAGAGACCCCTCTTGCAACTCCCTGGAGAAGGGGGTGGGAGAAGAGTTAGGAGACTCCTGTTTCCCAACAATGAATATGACTGAGGAGAGTGTTTCAATACATAAATTACATCACAATCTGAGGAAGAACAACTCTAGGATTAAGACATCCCATCAAATGTAAATGAGGAAGTTCTCCATAGTAGTCTGCACTTCATACAACTAACAAGCTTCCATTTGAAATTCTGAGTCAAGCCACAAAATATTTTCATAAAAACTCTTAAGCAGTTTTATTTTCCTTATCTGACAAAATACACTCCTACAATCCAGTTCTTCAATTTACATTATAGGAAAGTTCATCCAATAATTACTTAATTTTCTGCTAAGTGAGCACAAACTCTTCTTGATGCCCCTACTGAATAAGTACTTAAAATAAGGAAATCAATTACTGCAGTGGTGCTGAAGACTAAGCTCAAAACACAGACTTCACAGTTTTGAGGGAAATGAGGAAGCAAGGAAATACAAATACCAAGATGTTTACCACAGTGAAGAAAAATGAAAGAGCCCAAATGCTCACAAATAAGGAAATGGTTATGTCAGGAATCCTTCCTTCAGATGAATGCCGTGTAACTGTTCAAAAGAAAAAGGCATAACTTTAAAAACAGATCTGGAAAAGTCACTAAGACATACTGTCAATGGGAGGAGACTAATAAGCAATGTTAAGCTTCTGTCTAACACGTATGCGTCTTTCTGTATTCAGTAGCTATTAACATTCACTGAAGTCTTGCCCCACTTTATTCCTGCACTCACTTCTACTCTGCTTTGTGTTACCTCATGGAATTCTTACAACAGCCCTATGGGATACTGATAATTACTGCCATTCACCAAATGAGTTAAGTATCTTACTCCGTTGCAGAGCTGACAATTAGGAAGGCAGTATACGATCCAGAATTTCTAAACATGTAGCCTGAGTAACCTTGTAACCTCTACAGTAGGTTAATCCCTCTGAGATGAGTCCTTACTTGCTGCATATATTAAATCAATTTGCTCTTGGATTCTTTCAAATGTCACTGAAGAAAACCTTAAAATTTCCACTTAGTGTTCTGGGAAATAGCTTTAAGGAAAATTAAATTAACGATGAAACATGCAAAGCTTGTAACATTTTTGGAAAGCTAACATGACTCAACTTGGTATTATTCTCAAGATCAAAGTACTAAGCAACTCTACAAACAACTGTTACTTAAAAGCCAGTGACTGATGTTCAGAGCAGCAAATTATGACCACCATATTTATATGTAGACTGAGACGTGTATGAGAGTTCAGCGCAAAAACTATAATAATTTAAAGGGAAATAGATGCTCATAATTTTAAGGCAGGCTGGGGAAGCTCAATCAGCAGGCTTTTTTATTTTTTTTTAACAGCTTCAGTGCTAATAGCAAAGAGATAGGTAATAAATGAAGGTGAAGGAAATCACTAAAGGGCCCTGTGCAGCCCTAAGAGCAGAGCTTTGATACTGACCTGAGTAGATCCCACTCGACACCCACGTCACCCATGCAGAAATGTCAGTCCTCATTCATTACCCACATTGCATTGGCCAAAGCTGCCATGCTGCCACCACCCAAGTAATTCACTACGGTGATTTCTTAGCATCCTAGAGGACCACAAGAGGCGACAGGTTTAAGGGAGAGAGAACTATGGTTCCTCTCTGCCTAACTCAAATCCTTATTAGTTGTGTGACCTCAGGCCACATAACTTCATCTTACTCCAATCTCATTGCTTAACTGGGGAGACAAAAACAGCTCCTACCTCAGACACTTCAGGTTTAAATAATTTCACATAAGTAAAGGTTTAGAACAACACCTGGAAATATATTATTTAGAGTAGTAGAACATGTACTATTAAATTAGGACATTATTACTACTGTTATTTTCTTGATGTATAACTTGGAAGTACAAACTCCTAGTGTCAAAGTCACCAAGTAACAATTAAATTTTATATTTCAATGTATCAGATTTTTCTACATTGTCAATGCATTCTACAGTAAATTAAAGGAAAAGGAATTTTTTTTTTTTTTGAGACAGGGTCTCACTTTGTAGTTCAGGCTGGCCCTGAGCTCACTATGTAGCCCAGGCAAGCCTGGAACTCAGCAATCCTCCTGCCTCTGCCTCCCAAATGCTGGGATGACAGGCGTGAGCCACCATGACTGACATTAGGAAATTTTACATAAAATAGGATTCACCAATTTCCCTTCACATTGCTTGATTTGGGGGACCTCCAAATGGCTACACTGTCAAGTCCATGGCTATCAAGCAGGTCCCCCCCTGCTGCCAGCTAAATTCCAGAGCCACCGCTAGCCCACACTTAACTTCACCACTGGACTCCGCATCAGTGTCTGGAGCTATCTTAGTCAGCCAACTCCTTCAACAAGTACAGGAGCTGGAGGAAAAACAAACTATAATTCTGCGCTACTCAAGCTACTGAAATTACCAAATAGAATAACAAATTACCAAAAGAAAATAACTTATTTGAGTTAGAATCTGATAATGCCAATATGATACATTCTGAAAAGTAAAAATGCTTAATTTATATCAAGGTACTTAATCTGGGGTTCATGAATTCTTTACTACTGTATAAAATGTTTATATTCTTCTGGTCCCTCATCATCATTCCCTCTAATGTTCACAATTTAAAGTAGACTTCACCAGCAGTTTAATTCAATTCGTCACACATTTGTAAAATTCTTATATTCAATTAGATTAAAAACTAGTTTTGATACTAACAAAAAGAACAGCCAATATACTTTCATCATCGCTACCACTTCTGGCCCCTTCTTCTCCTTCATTTGTTTCTCCATCATTCATATATGCAAAATGACTCCTTCAATGGAATCACTTCTCAGCCTTTTGGCTAAAATCGCATGTAATCTCTCTCATATTTATAGTTACTTTCAGAGAAAGTATATAATGTAGCTTGGAAAATTCCAATCTCATCATGTTTCAAATTAAATGCATAAAACATGGCTCTAAAGGTCAAGATGATCCTCCCAAAAGAACCAAAGCTTATGTCACTGGATCCAGGGACTACACCTTTCCTGAGCACAGGGTCAAAGGGACCAGATATGCCCACAACCTAAGAGTACATAGCATGAGGTGCTGGAAAATCAGCACAAAGGACAAGATATCCTCAGTAAGAAAGGGAATATCAGCTTGGTTATGGATGTTTTAGCTTTGAGTAAGCTAGCATAGTTAATACTGTTAGTATAGTTAGAAGAGGGGTCATTTGAAGAAGGGAAAAGCATTATGCTTATTTAGAAGAATAAGGAGGTGGCTTATTACTTTCAAAAGACTAAATAGTAGTCAGCAAAGAACAACTGCAGGAAAAGAATACATGATGAAGAGGAAAATCTCTGCCTTGTATTCACTCAACACAACATAGACAAGGTATGGCCCTGAAGGCTTTGAAAGCCAGAAACAAACCTGGCCTTGAATTAACTGGCTATTTCATGGAAGTCTGCACATTTTAACAGAGCTAATATGCAACAGTATCCTGTTTACCTATCATCAATGTTCACCTTCTAAATCTCAATTCATTGTCTTGGAATTAGTAAGCAACATAATCTACCCATGGTTGAGACTTGTGGGACTTGGTCATTCGAAAGAAGTGATTTTCGAGAATGAAGCAATTTCAAACTATATTGCTTTAACCTTAATGGGTCACGGCATATGGCTGAGGTCACAAAGCAAGACTGATCCTCCTGGCGTGCACTTCTTCACTAAGGCACACATATATCCACCACTTTATCCACAATAGCTCTGTTTAAAACTTCATTTGAGGGGGTGGGGGGGGAGTTTCACTGCTCAAAATACACACACAGACACACACTCACACACATGGAATTTTATAATACTGCTAGAACCAGTATCTAAATACATATTTTAGAAAGATACTACAGGAACTGGAGGGGGGAAATTGAAGGAAGAAAGAATTGCAGATAATGTTTTAATCTAATTCCCTCATTAAAAATGAGGGCTGCTGGCTGGAGATTTAGCTCAATGGTTCTGGCACTTGGCGCAAGGTCTTGAGTTTGATCCCGGTAACCACATACAATGCTGGGCGTGGTGACTCACGCCCACCAGCCATCAATACCACACTGCTGGGTTTGGTGGCTCATGCCTGTAATCCCAGCACTTGGGAGGCAGAGACAGGAGGATTGCTGAGTTCCAGGCTTGCCTGGGCTACATAGTGAGCTCAGGGCCAGCCTGAACTACAAAGTGAGATCCTGTCTCGAAAAAAATAAATAAATAAATAAGGGCTGCTCAGGACAGCACACCCCTGTTATCCCAGCACTCATGAGGCTGAAGCAGGAATCAAAATAAGCCTGGGCTAAACAGTGAGTTCAAAGCCCATATGGAATATACAACAAGACCCTGTCTCCAAAAAACATTAGCAAAAAAAAAAAAAAAAACAAACCCAAATAAACAAACAAAACCACAGGCAAGCAGCTGAGACCTAAGCATATACATAAAAACCAGAACATTTCAATATCATTCCATCTGTATTATCCACCCATCTCTGTCCATCCTCGCCCCAAAGCACCCCAAACCTAACCAGTGACACAACCTGAGACTCTACTTGCACAACCTTGATACAAAGATGTTGCTACAGCACATGGAATGGTTTAGAGTTGAGTCTGTTTCTAAGAAACATCTATGAAGAGGGGAGGGAGAGCAGAACACAATTGGATTAATGCTTTCATTTGGAAAAACCTATGAAAATGGTATTAATATTAATTAGGCATCCTTTGTGCCATCAACAGTGTGTATCCATGTGCACTACTTCATCAAATTCACACAGCAAGGCTGCTGGCCAGCTGCTGTTATCAGCACTAGTGCACAGCGACAGCGAGGAGGCCTGAGCAGGGTCAGAGCGGTAGGCATACCTGACTCCAAAGCTCCTTGACTACCTTCTCTGCCTTATGACAGGCACATATCTGTCCCTAAAGAACTCTGAAAGAGCCCAGACATAACCATTTCTCAGGGCTGATCTGAAGTGAACAAAAGTAGAAAACGAAACTCCCAAGTTCCTTAGGATATACCAGAGTTTTTCAGATTAAGCAGTCACTCAAAAACAGCCAAGAACAAGAAAATTTGCCTCCTTCTGCTGTATCAGGGACCCTAGACTTAACCAATGGTAGGCCCAGATTACTCTTCATAAACCAACCACTTCTCCTCCCATCCTGCAAGAAAACAACAGAAAATTTTCTCCTCCTGTTTTGTACACAGTGCTCTTATTAGAACAAAATGAAAAATCGTTTGTTGCCAACAAGCCAATTAACAGAATCAATTAAAGCGAAAAGAACTGATGAGATTATATTAAAAGTTACAACTGTAAGGATCTGGATATTTGACAATACCACTGAGCTAATTCTCATCTTGCTTTCAGACCTTTCTGATCTACCTCAGCAATAGTTTTGGGCCTTTGAACAAAAATGACTGAGAAGTTTGCCTGTAAAGGTCTCAGGGCCATGCAAGGCTCACAGATGGGAAAGGTGCTGTGTCTGTATCTTCACTAAGTAGGAACTTGTTTGTTTTTCCATCTATATGCCTCCAATACATTCTAACTCCTGAAAACAGGGAGTTAGAATGGGCTTCATACCAGGAAAACTGTACTTCATGACTAAACAAATGGACTCTCATGTTGTCTAAATAGAAGATGTTAAACTCCATTTCAAAACCACATTTTCTCCAATTATTCACTTTCTTCTTGCAATGGCAAGAAACCCCCAATAACATGAGTCCTTCTGTTTTGTTTTGTAGGTTTTTTTCCCAGCTCTCCATGTAAGAAAGAATATCCACAACAGGCAATACTGATTTTGCTCTTCCAGGTATCAGGCATTTATAATATTCCTCACCCTCACAAATTACCATCCTTGTTTCTTGCAATAGACTGTCCCAAGGATAAAGCTTCTGAGGCACAGAAAGGTTCAGTAACATGCTTAGAAACATACAGCTAGTATGTGACTGGGCCAGTTTTCTAACTAATACAGTTTAACTAATACTCTGGAGATCATGCTTGTAATCATGAAAACATAAACCTTCTTAGATCTCCAAAACAGCAGCCCAAGAAATGTTTCAACTGACTAAAAGATTAATATGCAGTGGTAAGATTCTGTAAATATTTAAGTGAAGTCAAAGAGTGGATTCATTTGAAGTGTAAATGCTACAGAAAAAGCAGCTTCATACTGACGCCTCACAAGCAAGGTCTCTTAGAAACCATTCCAAATGGTTCTAAGAAATCAGACAAAATACTGACAATATTTTCCATTTAAAAGATGTTATTTTATGTATAAAATATATATTTAGTATATTTATATTAATATGCATTTAGGCATAAAATATATATTATTTTATAAATAAAATCTGCTTTTACATAAAAGCAGATTTTGTTTGTTTGTTTTTCCATCTATAGGCCTCCAATACAATCTAACTCCTGAAAAACCACATATATTTCATACATGCACTCAATAACTGATGTTTGATTTGGCACATAGCATGAGATTATTTAGCAAGTTTAAACATTATTTTCCTCTATGACCAATTTAAAAAGAAAAACTCTGTGCAATTTCCCACAAAAATCCCACCTAGAATGCATCAGAAACCATCACCTGGTTTCATTAACACAATGCTCTGCTCATACAGCTTTTGTCCTCCTCATTGTTTATTGCCTTTATTATTCAGCATCCCTCAAATCTTAGAAAAAAAAAATCAGTTAGCTATTCCTAAACAATGCCACTAGCATAAAAAGTATTTTTTTTCCTGTAGGCCAAGAGACTGTTGTGACTGCCGGTAATGAAGGGGCACTTTAGGACCACATGCTTTGTCTATGTAACAATATTGAAACTTCAAGAAAAGTCTCACAATTAGCCCATCATATTATTTAGAGGGCCTATCATTAATGGACCATCTGCTTTAAGTGGGCACTACAGTAAGAAAATATATATTACTTAACATAAGTTTTCTAACAACTTCAAAGAGGTAGGTAGGAATACAAATGTGAAGTATATTATAAAACTAGCCCAAAATCTTGGGCCAAAAAGGCAGAGGTGGGGTTTGGACCTAAATTTAACCCAATGTGGCATAAACTCAATATAGCAAATTATCACAGGTTGATCTAACCCCAAAATTGGTTCTCCACAGAACTAGACAAGTTCACTCTAATTGTTTTGCTTCGTTTGTCCTGGATAAAATTCTAGCCAAAAATGGACAAAGCTGTGAGGTCAGGGCCTGCTCCAGCAGACGGCTTGAGAGTCACAAGGAAAGGCTGAGGGGAGGGAGAAAAGGGCTGTACTCAGACACAGTATCTACAGAAGGCACAGGGCAAACACAAATATCTCCACCAAGCAATGCAGAGACATTACTGATGGCTGAGTAATATTTAAAACCTGTAGGGTCTTTCTGCAGTCTACTAGCTACTCTTATCTTAAGTCTCTTTTGAATTACCATCATACCTTGATACCTGACTGCTTTAAAACTCATCAAATTTCATATCTGATGCATTTTGACACAAAAATTTTGTTCCAGTGCTCAGCATGCAAGCTAAAATTAGCAACTACTAATTGCCGTCAAACTTAACCCTTTCAAGCCAACACAATATTTGGTACTGGTTGCTTTTTGGGAAACTGTCATACCTCCCAGAACCAGTTAATGATCAGAACTAAGGTACAGCTATATACCAAAATTTACAGTCAATATTTAAGTCCCAGTATGTATCATATGTTAGTTGAAATACCTAAAAAGCAATTTTATTGTTTAAAAAGTATCTTCTTCCTACATCCCATCAGTTATTTCACTGAGTGGTCTCAAATTTATTTAATAGTCATGTCCTTAATATATTTCAAAAGACTAAATCTTAACAGTAAAGACTTTATTGCTGAAAATGAGAGAAAGCATTTAATCTTTTTTTTTTTTTTTTTTTTTTGAGACAGGGTCTCGCTTTGTAGTTCAGGCTGGCTCTGAGCTCACTATGTAGCCCAGGCAAGCCTGGAACTCAGCAATCCTCCTGTCTCTGCCTCCCAAGTGCTGGGATTACAGGCATGAGCCACCACACCCGGCATTATATGTGGATACCGGGGATCGAACTCAGGACCTCACGCTTGCAAGGCAGGCGCCAGAACCACTGAGCCAACCCTCTGGGCCAGAAAGCATTTAATTTTTAAGGTGACCCCATACTACTCTGGAAAGGATGTGATTTAAAACTTACAAACTGCTTATTTCTGGAATTTTCCATTTAATATTTTTAAACTATAACTGGTCCTGAAACCATAGAATAAGACCACAGAAAAAAGGAGACCATTATGTCCAAAAGACTTAAGAGTAGGATCTTCAACGCATAGTTTTAGACCCACATCATAGCAGCATGGTGCACAACAGCCACCATTATTCACAGCAGCTTGGACAGCTGCTGGATATTCTGGTAAACTTGAGCTCTCTTCCATAAATGAGGATGTTATCATTGTGTTAATCCAGAATGCAATTTAAGAGCAATAAACCCAAGGAACAATTTGTTAAATAAGGTGTATTTAGATTAAGGAAAAGTGACCTAGGACAGAAACAAGGTCTTCCAAAGCTAGATTTCCACAGAGGGGATAACCTGAAGAAAAATGAGAGGCCCCAATATAACAATTCAAGGGTTGGAATATGTCAAGAATCAAAGGCATCCGAAGATGGAAAAGGGCTGGAGCAAATGTATCACCCTATCTCAGAGACAGTCTTGGGGTCCTCTGATTATGTCTTTTCATTTGATAGTTCTCTCATCCATAATGATCAAGACTCGGCTGAGTACTAGGCACAGCATTCCTGCTTTCTCCCCTGGTTATCACAGTGAGAAATTTGTGGTTATGCTTTACAATCAAATATTTTTGTTTTCCAACAAGTCTGAGGGGGTTGAAGCCATGTGAGTTACTTATTGCAAATACTTCCCAAAAGAACACAGAAGCTATTATTACAACAGTTTCACAGGAAAAGGTCAGAACTAGGCATGGGAAAGATCCATCCTCCCGCTGGCCAGAGCTCCACTTACTTCATCTCCTTTGCTCTTTCACCTTGTTTACCTTGGGTCAAGCCTTGACAACTTGTAACCCCAAAGCAAATCCAAACTAGATTCAATTGATACAAGCACCAATCAGAGGTAGGCTCAAAAGAGTACTGGATATCTGTACTACATGACGTTGAAACCCTTGGCAAGTCATCAACATTTCAGAAAGCACTTTAAATGTTTTGGTTCAAGGGCTAATGCAGCATTTCCCACTGATCACCATGAGAGGTTCAGGCAGAAAGCAAAGCACATTTCCCTCAACATCAGTCAGAGGTTACACTCATTCGCTGATCCAATCTTGCCTACAGAGACCATAGGAGACTGGAAAAATCGGTAAGTGGGAAAATTCCATCCAATACAGAGTACTTTAAGAGAATATTTATAATTCCAATGTAAAATAGCCTTTTATACTCCTAACTTCTTAAATCCTTTTATTTAATGGATGGAAGGGCTGAGTTATAAGTGAGACTGGATTTTTCCAAGTTCAAAGAATAAACTAAGTCCAGTTAGCTTTTCTCTATAGATATCCTTTAACTTAATGAAGCATGATTCACACTGGACTCATACCTTACGCATTATAAAATTCCTATTTAAAAAAAGTTGTAAGTCTACTACAGGACAGAATTATGTGTATGTGGATAAAGAGTTAAAAATGGGTTATCTGATACAGACCAATACAGCTGTTTTATGATGTAATCCTCAGGGCAACGGCAGCCCAATAAAGAACTGAAGTACTCAAGAAAGAAAATAAAAAGCTGAAAAGTTTGGTTTGAGAGCATGAAAGGCCACATCCCCACAAAAACTGAAACTAATGGGAAATGTTCCATGCAAGAAAGTTCTCAAAGTCTTCTCTACAGCACTAAATGCCTGTCCTACTGGTGTGGACTTAATGGTGAGTCACAATTTATTTTCAAAGAAAAGAAACAGGAATTAAGAAGTATCAGAGTTGTTGTTTTTAGTAATGTCATAGGTTTCAATTTTCACTTCATTGATTCTTAACCTCTGATTTTTTTCCTTCGAAATTTAACATACATTTAAATATCAAACATCCATAGCATTTTAGCTTCATTTTGTGAGTGGCAAGACAGTGTATAGAATTTATATACCTTATTTTGCTGTTTTTATATAAATTGAACTGTCGATTCCATAAGGTTGAGACTAATAATTTTTAAATGTAAATCATGTTTAGAGTTCACTCTATTTTACAGCCTTCCAAAACATGTTTTTTTTGTTTTGTTTTTTTTTTTTGAGACAGGGTCTCGCTTTGTAGTTCAGGCTGACTCTGAGCTCACTATGTAGCTCAGGCAAGCCCTGAACTCAGCAATCCTCCTGCCTCTGCCTCCCGAGTGTTGGGATTACAGGCGTGAGCCACCATGCCCGGCACTGTGGTATGTGGTATTGATGGCTGGTGGGCATGAGTCTCCACACCCAGCATTGTATGTGGTTTCCAGGGATCAAACTCAGGGACCTTGCGCTTGCGAGACAGGCGCCAGAACCACTGAGCTATCCCTCTGGCCCTCCAAAACATGTTTTTAAGAGCCTCATTTTCTGAAGAAACTAGATAAGAAATTTAGAAAATAATATATCAGTTACATCATGCCTATACCTTGAAAGTTAAAACCAAAATGTTTTTAAACTTTGATTTTTCTCAACAAATAACCCTACAAATGGAGGGGAAAATGCAACCTCCTCAATCTCCTAATTATAAAAAATGCTAGTGTTAAGTGTATTTGTGTCTACCTATGTGCATCATGTATAATGAAAATGACTAGACTGCTATTCACAACTTCCCTTTCCATTTTAGTCAACTCTCCTCATCTGCCCTACCCATTTAAGGAAGGTGCTTCATGGCCTTTACTGATTTTTCAACATAAAACTTTCACAAGTTGCTAGAGACCAACAGATATAATCAAGATTGCCTGAAAATTTTAGAGCATAATTGTGTTTGAAACAAAACAAATCCTAAATTTACCAGTTCTTTGATAGTTTCCATACTGGTACAAATGCATATTGTTTTTTCATTCACTTATAATTTTACTAATAACTTTTAAATGTGTTAGCATTAAGCACATGAAAGTGCCGTCTGGGGAAACAAAAAATAAATAGCCAATATCAGCAATTTGATGACTCAATCTGATTTTAAAAAAGAAAAGGTAGGATCCCTTCCCTCCACTTATGTTAGGATTGTGTATACAAGGGCAGAGACACAGTCTTAACAGAAAACTTTGAAATCAAGAAGAAAGGAAAAAAACCACTAATGATATTTTACAGTAATTTTCCTGTGATAAAGATATCTAATGCTTCTAATTTGAAACTCCAAGTACTGAACTCCCATGGTATAATCCTCTGTTTTTAAAACCTTTACATAGAATACTGTCATCATACTCAATGTTTTTGGCAGGCAGGCAACAATGGGGAAGCTTTTCTCTTACAGCCTCTATTTCAAAACTAGGAAAACAGGGTCCAGACAGGTTCAGTAACTCAAACAAGATGGCATATCTAAGAAAGCTCAAAGAGGGGACTTGAAGACAAAAGCAGTCAGCCTTCAAATTCATGACCCTATCACCTTCTCCTCCTTAGCTCTGAACTAAATGACTGTATCCAACAAAAACTGTAATTTATGCATAAATACAAGTTGGAGATGCAAAAGAGTAAAGGCTTCACTGGCCTCTGGAATGACTGTTTACATAACAAAGGCAATAACTGCACTGTAAAAAACAGTAAATATTATTGGGACTCAGATTTTTACTAAGCCAATTTGGCACAGTGGAAAAGAGGATGTGATGTGGATAGAGCTTAACAGCCAAATCTGAAGCAATGATGACCTTGAGCTCCATCTTTTCGTTTTGTTTTTTTTTAGAATCTCTTTTATTTCTTTTACCTTACATCATCTATTAAGGGGGGCAGGTACCTGGTACATAGCAGTCATTCAATAAAAATGGAATCCCCTTCTCATGTTCCTCCTTGTTAATAACTAAGTTATAGGTAGTACTGGCAAGAGCCAAACCCAAAAGAAATTGCTTGGGTTGTAATATGTGACCAAGGGCCAAAAAGAAATCATAAAAGTAAGAGAAATAATACTTCTATTTTTACCAGTTGTCACTTCCACAGAAAACTGGGTACCATAGAAGCACACAGGTAGTGTATTTGTACCAATATATGTCTACTAAGTGCTTATTACCTTAAGTAACCTGTTTTCTAAAACATTAGGCCACTTATTCCTGGCCAATTCAAGAGAACCTGACAGCTAGGGTGCCTGGAGTTCAAAGTCAGACCACAGGTGACAGCTTCATATCAAGAAAAAAAAGAAAGGGAGAGAGAGACAGAGAGACAGAGACAAAGAGGGAAGGAGGGATGGAGGGAGGGAGGGAGGAAGGAAGGAGTAAACAGACGGGCAGAGAAGTTAGTGTTTGCTTGACATATGTTTCAACTTACAGAAAAGACAAGAAGGAAACTAAGTGAAAAACAGTAGATCCGTAGATCTAAAATGCTGGACTAAGAAGCCATATGTGCTTTTTAATTTAATAACTTGTCATAAAAGTCTACAATTCTTTACTGACATTCATGATCCAGGTTCAGTACACATAGATGGTTTAGAGCCTGAAATGTTAAAAATTGGATAATTAACCAAAAAATTAGGAAAGTAAATAATTTAAAATATTTTATTAGAAAATACAGTTACATATATCCTAGCCAAAAAAATTCTCAAATTTTTTTCATCTCAGGATTCCTTTCATTGTGAGCTTTAGTTTATATACGTTCTATCCATATTTATCAGTATATAAATTAAAATTGTGTTACAAAATACTTAGTACATTTTAAAAGCATCACACATTAATATAAATAACATTTTATGAAAATAACTTTTCAAAAAAAGTACTATATAGTAAGGTAGCTTTATTCTATATTTTTTGCAAACCTCTTCAACAAATAACGTAGAAAAGACATCTAGCTTTTCATATCCACTACCACATACATTGTGCTATAAAATGTTATTTGGTTGATGTGCATAGTTAATTTCATGTAGATAAATAATAAAATAATGGCCTTCAGGATTTTTTCTCTGACACTCCTCCAAAACTCAACAAGTGGGGTTTCTCCAATCATGCTTGCAGTGAAGGATCTAAAACTCTATCAGTGAGTATCTTATATTTTGTTACCTTAAAATCCTTTGGCCTGCCTTGATCTTTGAAAAGATCTCTCACTCACATTTAACTTTAAAACATCAATATTTGAGAGTGAAATATTCATTGAAAGGTTTCAAGCCTAGACACTTTTCATTATATAGTATTAAAATAATCACTTTAATTAATATTGTCACTGTTATCTGTCTCAATGGTGGAAGGCTATGAAGCTCATAGTGGTAGACACAATTTTCCAAAATTCAGTTTGAAAGAAAAAGAGCGCATGAAGCAGTCCCACAAGGGAATGTTATATAGTAACCAAACTGAATGAATTACAGCATCTTGCTAATAGAGACAATATGTACCCAGCTGAGCATCTCTGATTCCACAATTTGAAATTCAAAATACCCTGAAATTTGAATCATTTTGAGCATTTTAGATTTCCAGATTAGGTATGTTCAACTATAAACTTATGAAAATATTCCAAAATTTAAAAAATTTCCAGTCTGAAATTTGTGGTCCCACGTATTTCAAGTCAGGTGAAACAAACAAATAAATATATGTATATATATGATATATCATATATATACATACATGCATATCAAAACAATCAAAACTTATATATTTATATGAGACCACTAAAACATAGTTATGAAATCAAAATTTGACATGTATACCTACTACGTACACAAACACTTTCAATAATGTACATGGGTGTTACAAAATAATATTAAACAGGAAGGCAAAGACCGAAGAAAACAGGATCCAGGTTCAGTGGAATGAAAGTAGTCAGGAAAAATGGCCCAGGGGTGAAGGAAGTACGGTTAGTTACACACAGCTGCCTTTTGTCAAGGTCTTGGCTGTTCTTTCAGTTACTGAGTTTAAGGAAAACTATTAATTTTCTTTTTCTTTTGCCTTTGGTATGGAGGATCGAACTCAGGACCTTGTGCTTGCCAGGCAGGCGCTGTGCCGCTGAGCTACTCATGTTAAGAAAACCAGTAACATTAAGAATAACAAAATGAATTTCTAAAATGTAAACCTTGCTTCGGTATTACACAAGAATCTATTGTGAATCAAGAGACGTAACTGTTCCACTTTTGTGATTCAAACATTTAAAAAATCTGCATATTTTACATATCATGCTTATAGAAAGTGACAATTCAGGGGGCAAAACGTATTTTAAAAACACTAGAGGTCCTGAACAGTTAGCACTTGATAATTAAAAGAATTAAGTTCTTAATCTGATCACAGTTATATAAATAAATTTATCCATAAGTTCAATAAATATTCACTGAGCTACTTGGCAGGTACTATTTTGTTTCTCCTAACATTCAGTAAATGAGAAAAAATAATTTCTGTTGTGATGAAGCTAACCTGGGCAGGGATGGGTGAGTGGGGAGAAGAAGGGAAATAAATACTAGGAGGGATGTGGCCATGGTAGATGCTAAGAGGAAAGGTATCCAAGAAAGTTGACAGCATAACAGAGATCAGCATCAGGCACCCACACAAAGCTGCCCCAGATGACACTCACAGGCTGAGGACAAGGCTTCAAGCGCTTCTGCTCCAGAGGCTTTGCTGTAGATACTTGTCAACTTCAACCCCACCACAGCAACAGTGTGAAAGCAAATTCACTTGGGTATTTCTGTCCTCTCTGGTGCCTCACAGAACTCTGGTGGTCACCCCGGCAGACCATGCCTATAGCACTCACCAGTTTAGAAGAGCCCAGAACCTGTTTGTGATTTACTGGGACAGAGGAAAACATTCACCTGGTCAGAGTTCTGCCAGGCACTAGGTAACAGCAAGGCTCAAGAAGATAGCTAGGATGCTAAGGCTTTGGTTTATTTTGAACTGTTGTTCATTAGACCTAAAATACAAAAGCAGTTCAACAATCTAGATCTATAACAAATACTTGTTTACTTGCCTAAAGCACCAAATTATCTCCTGGTCTTTTTCCACACCCTACACCCCATACACACAAGCACACCTGTACTTCTTCCACAAGCCAACGATGTAAGTAACAGGGAAGAGACAGAACTTGCTGGTCACTCTGTTGCTACAGCTTAAGCAAATTCCTAAGTACCAGGAGGAGGCTTCTGCTGTCCCCCAGCAGAGCAGTGGTAGCCGCCTGGCTGAGGAACCTGGGAGCACAGTCAGTGATAGTTACACCAAGGTTGCTTCTGCTAGGCTTCTGCCAGCCACCAACTAGAGGGTTGCACTAAACCAAAGTAAGAACACAGAGGTTAGATGACTCAGTGACTCAGTGGAAGAGCTGAGAACCACAGGCGCTCTAGTTAACTGCATGGAGAACTTGTTCAACCCACCATGCACTCCTCATCTGCTTCCTGTGTAAAATGATTTAGGCCATTCACCAAAAATTTATACAACATCTAATATGAGTCACTTGCTGGATCAGATGAAAATATCAACCCCACCCCATCCAGTACAACAGACAAGCCAGTAGAAATAAGTATTTTTAACAGAACACAATATTTAAGACTTTAAAATAGCAATGATCTAAACTTAACTCTTGAGTTCTACTTGGGACAATTTAATTTTCTCGTTGGTTTCTCCAACTAAAAAATGGGATCACTTCTATCTTGTCAGTACTGCTTGTGGATTTAAAAATTCACAGCTGTAATTCACTCATTTTTATTGTTGCAAAACAATTTCAGTGGATAAGTAATGATTTTTTTCACTCATTCTTCTGTTAATAATCATTTTTGGTATTACCAAGAGCACTTCAGTGAACACCCTTGTACATATTTCCTGTTATGCATCAGCAAGAGTTTTCTAGGGCATAGAGCTAAAAGTTATATTGCTTGCTACTGTCCTTTCATACCAAGTATATCCAAATCTATATTCTAAAGTGAGAAATTTTAGAAACAATGCTAAGTAGTACATTTTTTTAAAGGCCTGGAAGGTGGTACACAGCAGGGACTATTTTTACAAAGGAATGCATGTACATACGTTATTGATTAAATTCATTTGTTTTAATAAAGGAAATAAAAACTATAAAGTCCAGGACAAGTTACTTCTGGATGGAGGAAAGGAGACAGCCCAGGTAGGCCAGGAAAGAGACCAGCAGTGCTGGTGGTGTGGAGCTTGTCTGCTGTGCTTTAGCTTCTAGCACAGAACATCTTTTCAAAACACTGAACATTCCACTGAAATGAAAGTCTGTTTTCAGGAGCAATTAATACTGGACATGTCCGAAGCAAGGCAAAGTCTCTAGTGAATGGGAACAGCTACTATAGAAGGTGCTGAGCTCAACGTGATGTGTGACTAGCTTGGGTCCTTGACTTCCGAGCTCCAAGAGACTCAGGCCTCCAGAAATTAGAGATGCTGCAGGTCAAGGATGGAGTTGGGGATTCTGGGATGCTGGAACACTGGACTGAGCTCCAAGTGGGCAAAGAGGGTGTCAGGGCTTTTCACAGCCTTTTCCCAGCATTGATGAAATCACCGGGTAATCAGTGTCAAAAGAATATTCAAAAGACAAAAGAAAATTTGTTCCATAAATGATAAACAAAAATTTTCAAATGAAGATTACTTTTCCTTAGAAGAGAAAGTAGGAAAAAAAGATAGCTAAGAATAAAACTAATAACACATTATATCAAGGGCAGGTGGAGGAGCCTCTAGAGATGACTGAGAAAGAAAGGATATTGTTATTTCACACTATGTCATCTACGTTATGCACTGAGCTCAAGACCCTACCCTCAAAACTAATACACACCCAAAATACCACACAGGTATTACACATATATACCTATGTAGTTGTATACACTTGAAGGACAGTACATGTATGTACACATACCCAATTTCTCTGTTCCTTTTAGCTAATCATTTTTGAAAAGAAATTACAGACATCATGACGCTTTCACTTCTTAATACTTGCATACACATCTTTGAATATACTTACCTCACCACACTATTAATATCACTAGAAGACTAATTCATAGGTGTTCAGGAGCATCACTTACTGTACAGAATGTGCTCAGATTTATACAACTGTCCCCCCAAAAGCTTCTATATCTATTCTCCACAAACACAAATCATAACTCATTCATTTCCCTTTGGCCTTTTCAAAATTAGGATTGTCTCCTCCCATCTCATCCTGCTAGTTTTTCATGATTTGATCCCAGGAAACCACATACAACAATACCAGGCATGGTGACTCACACCCACTGGCAATCAATACCACATACCACAAATGCCAGGCTTGGTGGCTCAAGCCTGTAATCCCAGCACTCAGGAGGCAGAGGCAGGAGGATTGCTGAGTTCGAGGCTTGCCTGGGCTACATAGTGAGCTCAGGGCCAGCCTGAACTACACTGCGAGACCCTGTCTCAAAAAAAAAAAAAAATCTAGTCTGGTTGTTTTCTAGATTTGTCTAATTGTTTATCCATGATCAGCTGAAACAGCACCCATAAGTATGTTCTGCATATCTGACTGCCTCATAACAGAAGCCACAAGACACCAAATTTTCACATTTTTGCTAAGTCTGACAATTCAGTGACCACCAGATATAACCACTGAAGAGGTATAATTTTTGCCATTACCATCTAACAGATGAGAGGGTCTGTATCCAACTACACGATCCAGTTCACCCACAAGTGTCCACTCAAGGGCTCTGAGCTCTGAAGACTTCTGCGTGAGTCACATGTTACACTGAAGTCACAAGACTGACCTATGTGGCATTCTTCTGTGAAGGACAGTTTTTCCATTTTCATCCTTCCTTTTTTTTTTAAAGTATGAATGTTTAATATCACCATCAACTCCTGAATTTTGTTCTCTAATGTACTTTTACCTAGCAACGTTGTTCTTGTGGAAGCCCAGTTTGGAAATACCTTCTAGGTAGTCCCCTCTCCCTTTTCACCATTTCTCTTTTGGTGTGAACATTTTCTTGCTTCATATCCATAGATACCTTCTCATCTTAACTTACACTATTCCCATGCCTGATTTGAAATCAGCTGTTTGTCTAAGAAGCTGTGGTTCCTTTCATTGGGTGATGATACTTAGAAAAAAAGATGAGCTCATTGATACGGGGTTATCATTCCTTCTCCATCTCCAGATGGTTTCTTCTTTTGCCAAGTGAGGAAGGAAAAGGTTTACATAACAGGACCTTTCAAGTATCAAGTTTACAGCTAAGGGATCTACAGATTTTTTGGATTTACAGATTTTTTTTTATCTCATTACAAGTTAAGAAGAAAAACTCTGAGCAAATTGATATCTTGAAAGGAAATAGCCATTAGACAGAAATCAGTATCAAAATACAAAAGTAAAAAGGAATAATGTGGGCTAGAGATTTGGCTCAGTGGTTCTAGAGCCTGCCTAGCAAACGCAATGGTCCTGAATTGGATTCCTGGTAACCATATACAATGCTGTGCGTGGTGACTCACACCCACCAGCAATCAATGCAACATACCACAGTGCCAGGGGCATAGTGACTCACACCTCTAATCCCAGCACTTGGGAGGCAGAGACAGGAGGATTGCTGAGTTCGAGGCTTGCCTGGGCTACATAGTGAGCTCAGGGCCAGCCTGAACTACAAAGCAAAGACCCTATCTCAAAAAAAAAAAAAAAAAGGAATAATGTAAGGAAAAGGATGAGAAGGAAATGAGTGTAAGTTGCATCTGTCTTGACTCCAACACAGAAAATCAGGGAATAAAACAAAACCAGGCCTGGCCAGTTTCACAAGGACCAAGGAAGCCATAAGCATGGAATCACAGTGTCAGACACAAAAATCAGCACCAGTTATTATCAGAAATGTTTATAAATGAGTATTATATCTGAAGCAATAGTGTAATAGCAATAGTGTATCTAATAGTTTCCCTGGTGCACAGCAAAACATATGAGTATTTTCTTTCAGTATACCTGATCCTACTAAAATTCCCTTGGAAAGTAGCACAAATAGAATATTTAAAAAGGACACATACAGTCAACAATGAATTTCAATGGATTTGTGAACTGCAAATAGTAAAAAGTAAACATCTTTGATATCAAATGTACTCTGAACACCACCTCTGAGGTGTATAAAAATGCATTGTTCACATTTAAGGTGTACCAATTTTGAGAGTATAGTTGTTACCACTGCTATATACTGTGTTTGGTAAAACACAAATTTATTTAAGAATTGATAATTCTAAAGTAACTGTCACAATACATTTTATGAAAATTCAAGGTTATTGATCTCTCAAGCAAAGATCAACACAGAACAGGAAGAAGATACAAAAGACCGAGTTAAAAGTAAATGGAAGTCCCTTCAGTGCAGTATTTCCAGTCCCACTAAAAGTCTAATATATTCATGTTTTGTTTTTTTTTGCTACATAATCCTTAATCTTAAACGGATACTGAGATAGCTGCTATTTAGCTAAACAGTGAAATAGAAATCTGTTCTCCATTTCTACAGTGAACCGAGAGTCCCTGATGGCCTGAGGCCCTGACCTGCCACCAACCTGAGAAAAGCAAACACCATCTCAGGGAGGCAGAGGCTGCAGATTCACTTCCATGCCTGGCCACAGGGAGGAGAAACTAATATTCCAAAACAATGCTACAGAAGAACATGCTGGGAAAACCTTTTTTGAAAATCCAGGCAGATCAACCTAGTTTCAAAGAGAAACTGCAAATCAGTTCCCAAACTTCTGGAGGCAGAAGCTACTCAGAGCTTTCTGCCATTCTCACAGGCTGTAAGGACTGCTGAATAAGAGCATGAAACACTGGATTTCACCCATACCCTACATCCCTGAGAACCACTTCCTGTGGTCATCAGAAGCAATGCCTCTCCCCACACCGCTTCCACCCCTTGGGAAAGTGCCACTGAACCACACACACCCCAGGAGGCTCAGAGAGCTCGGTGCGAGGGTCTACTGTGTGTACCACAGCCCGCTGTTGTGTCGCACATGAGCATCTCTCTACAGACATGCAGAAGGGAAGCTGTGTGGGAGCCAGAGCCAAGTGAGGGCTCAAGACAAGTCCCAGAGCGTTTGCTAATTTTGTTGAAAGCCAAGTTACTCCCTGTAACCCTGGTTGGTGCTCCACTGAGTTACAGGCAACAGGAACCCTATGAAGTTATCTTCTACCCTCTCATTTTAGAGACATGAAAACTGACATACAAAGGATTTAGCATGTATCACAATACTCCAACTATTAAGAATTTGAGCCATTTTTCTCACAAAGCTCAGTATATTAGACATGTGCTATTTTAATCACTGTGCAACACTCTCTGCCCACTACTCCAGTATGGCAGGAAATAAAGTCCACTTCGTATTTTTGAACCTTAATACATAGATTCCTTATTACTGAATTATTCAGTTATTCAATTATACAGTTAAGATTTGATATCAAGCCAGGTGTGGTGGCTCTCGCCTGTAACACCAGCACTCGGGAGGCAGAGAAAGGAGGATTGCTGAGTTCCAGGCTTGCCTGGGCTACATAGTGAGCTCAGGGCCAGCCTGAACTACAAAGTGAGACACTGTCTCAAAAAAAAAAAAAAAAAAAAAGATTTGATATCAACAAGAACTAAGTTTTCTTTCAGTATCAGAATGATATCAAATATACCTATTATCAAGATATATTATTAAGGGCCGGAGGGTTAGCTCAATAGTTCTGGCGCCTGCCTTGCAAGCGCAAGGTCCTGAGTTCGATCCCGGTGACCACATATAATGCTGGGCGTGGAGACACGCCCACCAACAATCAACACCGCATACCACAATGCCGGACGTGGTGGCTCATGCCTGTAATCCAAGCACTCGGGAGGTAGAGACAGGAGGATTGCTGAGTTTGCAGCGGCTTGCCTAGGCACCATAGTGAGCTCAGGGCCAGCCTGAACTACAAAGTGAGACCCTGTCTCCAAAAAAAGCAAAAAAAAAAAAAAAAAAAAAGATATTAACTCCAGTGGTTCTAAACTTCAGAACATTTAGAAAGGGCTGGAGACAACACAAAGTGCTACTGGCATCTACTGGAAAGAGGCCAGGGATACTGGTAAACAATCAATAGCACAAAAAATTTCCTGCTCAAAAGAAACTGGAGGCAGATACAATCTCAACAGTGCCACAGAGAAACTACTTCAAAACTAACAAGCAAAAATTCAGATGTAGTTCTTGTCCAAAGGCTAGTGAAGCATGGCCATTTTCCCCTCCAAAACTGAGCACTTGGAAAACTTCAGAGCCACGCCTCAGAGAGCAGGAGTGCTGTGCCACACCTTGCCCATTACTAACAACTCCCGTGATCTGCCTGTATCATCACAAGATGGTGAAGATAGTCTTGTCTTTTGCATGAGCTATCAGTGCCAGACTTGCACTCTGGTTCAAGTTCAGCTGAACATGTTTTCAGGGAAGTAGGTAGGATTTTAGGGAAGTGATTCAATTGCTTTGAATATCACCAGTTTGTTTCCCATACTGGTACAGCCTCACACTCACATATAACTGAAGCTTGGCTCTGTATATGGCAGAAAAGCAGATGTTTCATCATCAAGACCATCTAGGTAGTCAAGGTAGAGTTGATTTTTTTCCTCTGGAAGAGGAAGTTCCTAGATGTCCACAAGACAGCCTAAGAAGAATATGCAGGTATTTCTAAATTTCTAAAGTGAGAACTAATTGGCACGGCTTCTCTGAGTATGTGACTGTGACATCCAATCATAAGTCACATTTATACATATGTTACTGACCTAGATTCCAATGAAGGGGAAATCGTGGAGTTGGGAGCACCAAGCGAGGTCTGATCCAGACCTCACATCCACTGCTAGACCAAACTAGCTGCAGGTAGGAAGCAGCAGCCAGTTGGGTCCAACTTATGCCAAGGCCCCAGGGGACCTAGGTTTCCCACTTCAATCAAGACTGAGCAAGTATTGCTGCTTGTTTTAATTGCTATTACAAATACAGTAGTCTGTATTTCTCCTTTTAGAAAACTAAATCAAAGTCAAACATACATCCATTTTAAACATTTTTAGAAAAAAAAAATTTAAACCAGGAAGCTCTCTATGCAGTGGTACTTGGAAGATAACTAGAAAAACTATAGGCATCCAACACCACACAGGATTTTAAAACCTAGACCCCAAACTGACATGTACACTCACAGGTACACTTGCAGACACATGCCCTTCCTTAAAAATATGCTGGCTGGCCAGGCGTAGTGGCTCATGCCTGTAATCCCAGCACTCAGGAGGCAGAGACAGGAGGATTGCTGAGTTTGAGGCTTGTCTGGGCTACACATAGTGAGCAAGCTCAGGGCCAGCCTGGACTACAAAGCAAGACCCTGTCTCAAAAAAAAAAAAAAATATGCTGCCTGATTCCTAAAGACAAGACTCCAGGGAATGCAGAAAGGATTATGTGCAATGCCCAGGCCTACACATAAGAATAGGTTACCCAATATTTTGTTCCAATAGGGTAGCACTGGTTTGAGGTTGAATAGGCCTAGTTTAAATGCTATTTGGCCATATACTAGCTACAGTATTTGTCCCTGATTAGAATGACTTAACTATTTCAAGCATCAGGTTCCTCGGCTGTAAAATAGGGTAAAAGTAACTAATCAGCAGGCTCAGTTATGTTGCCAAACAGCTTAGGCAATCCATGACCCCCACTGAGCTCTCATTCCATGCATCTTGACATCTGTTCCTAAGCTTTCTCTCTCAAAACTCCCTACTGCCTCTTCTCTGCCAGGCTAAAGCCAATTCATTTATCAGTCTTCATTACTGCATGCTCCTGAAGGTTGCCAGACACCAGCATTCCTCAAGCCAGACAAGTGCTTCATCTGTACCTATGCCTCCTCCTTCAACAATAGGTATGATCACAGCTTGATCATGTCTAACTCTGTCTGGCCTCCTCCAGCCTGGAAACTTCCTAAGAGTTCTCTGTGACTCAAATATTTCCACACTGCCTACAAGTAGTTTCTAATGGATTTAGTGATGATTAAACCAAAAGTCTTGACAATGGAAAAAAGATAAGGGCTGTTTGTGAGCTGTGAGTTACATTGTACCTTAGGGACACAAGGTTTCAGTAAAAGGAAATCGGTAACATCAAATGCTGCAGAGAAGTTTAAGAAAAACTTTTAAAAGTTAAAAAAAAAAAAAAACAGAAAACTAAGACCACAAACTTTTGAACACGTTTCTTAAAGGCTTTTGAGAAGTTTGGGTGTCAAACATTAAATGATCAGGGCAATGAAGAAAGAATTGACTATCCTTCTTCTGAGTGGTGAGATATCACTGGCCGTACCTAGAGAAGCATAAGCCAGAGAAGGAGCCTTGGGGAAGACACTCAGGGTAAGACAGTCAGTGTGAGATTCCAACAGGGAGCCAAGCAGAAGGATTTCTGAGAAACAGGAGTATTATCAGTTAAAAAAAAAGAGTAATTTCCATGAAATCATTTGGCATGGTTATGATCACCTTCATTTCTAGACAGGTCTACATCTTAAAAACAGGGAACACTGCTTACGTGCTCCCAAAGGAGTCACAGCATTGAAAGACACAGGTAGGGCTCAAGGTCAAAGTCCAAGTTCTGAAATATCTAGCCCACTATGGAAGAAAAACAACTCGAAGCCTAATAAAAGATGTAGAATTCAATAGACTACTATTTATTTGAAATAAACAGGCCTTAATAAGTTTAGGAATATATATATTGACCACACAGATGTATAGCATTTTCTGTTGGTATAAGAATCAGCTAGAGAGCTGGAAATTTAGCTCAGTGGTTCCAGCACCTACCTAGCAAGTGCAGGGTCCTGACTTTGATCCCCGGTAAACATATACAACAATACTGGGCATGGTGACTCATGCCCACCAGCAATCAGTACCACACACCACAATCCCTACCATGGTGGCTCACACCTATAATCCCAGCACTCAGGAGGCAGAGGCAGGTGGATTGCTAAATTCAAGGCTTGCCCGGGTTACATAGTGAGCTCAGGGCCAGCCTGAACTACAAAGTGAGACACTGTGTTAAAAAAAAAAAAAAAAAAAAAAAGTGGGGCTAGGGATTTAGCTCAAGTGGCACCATACCAACCTTGGAGGCACAAGGGCCCAAGCTCAATCCCTAGTACCGAAAGAAAAAAAAAAAAAAGAATCAGCTTGAACATAAAGGCTGGGATTGAAAGTTTTCATGTTCAGAGTCAGAGAAATATCAGCACTACCCCTTTATAAGCACTGGGTAATGAACCAGAGGAAAGAGGCTCATCCTTGACTGGGGAATGATAAAGGATGCTCTGAAACAAACCATTTCCATGTACATTTGTTCCCAATTTTAAAATACTTCAAAGATACAAAAATAAAAGTTAAAAACTATCAATATATATATTTTTTTTAATTTTTAAAAGTAAGACCGCTAACACCAATGTACTAGCCACTAGTATGAGCAACAATTTAAGCACAACATCCCTAATCCAAAAATCTAAAATCCCAAATGCCCCAAAACCTCATGGTTTCCAGCACCAACAAAATGTGCAAGTGGACAATTCCATACCTGACCTTATGTGATGGATCGGTCAAAACAGAGATATACTAATACCACTGTACAAATAACTTTCAGGCTATCCATATAAAGTATACATAAAACATAAATGCATTTTTTGTTTATACTTCTGTCTTATTTCAAAGATATCTCTCATTATGAATGGGCAAGTATTGTGAAATAAAAAAAAAATCCAAAATTTGAAATACTTTTGGTCTCAAACATTTCAGGTAAGAGATAACCAAACCCTGCTAGGCATATCTGAATCAAAATTTAATAAACAAATGGAGGCACTAATCCTAGCCTGCCCCTTACTCCTACTTCTCTCCCAGGAGTAAGAAATGCTCTGAAGTGACCGATCATCCCCCACCAACAATCTTCAGTACTGCCCTGGATCACACACATTCTTTCCTCACAGAGCATTTAAAATTTTTTTATTTCTAAATCTCAGGATCTTTTAGGGATAGCCCAGGTAAATATAAAATGATCCTTGTCACTTGTTTTCAAGCAGGTTTCCATAAAAATAGCTATTTACATTCCTATGAAACAAGTTAGAATGATTATAATGAAATCTATAAGGATTTCTCTAAGAAAGAACCAAAATTTCAGGGCCAACTACAAGGTAATTGTTTTTCCTATCTGGAGTCCTAACTACAGAAAAAAAGAAAATGAAGTGTTTCACCCATGTCACCCACTTTACCATCTGCTAAACACCGAGTCGGGGTGAAAACGGGACCTGACACCATACTCAGAGCAGACCTTGGACTAGTGTGCACATGTCAAATTTCAGACCTACAGAATCTTAGTGTGTGTTTCACCAAACTGATATACACACAGAGCTCAAGAAGTGCTGGTTTAAAGGATTTAGAAAAGCAACAGCCTAAACCAAGGCAGAACCAAACCCGAACACCAATCAGCCAAATTTATGGTCTCCTATCAGACAGTACGGCCAAAGCCCTTGAGAACCACTAGAATAAAACAGCAATAAATGTACATGTTAAATTATTTTATAGTTATAAAAACTGCATCTTAATAGTATAAAAACACTTCACCAATAGAAGTCTGGTGCTCACTGCATTTACTTCTTTCTTGTCTTCCTGTCACAGAATCCTGAAAGACTAGACACTTTGGCCATGCAGAGATGACCGGCACTCACTGGGATAAATTACTTCACTGAAAGGGGACCTCGCTTTATGAAAAAACAAAAAAATTAAAAGGTAATTGAAGAAATCCTTCTAGCATGATCAAGAGCTTTATTAATTTCATCAAAATGCTAAGAAGAGATGATTTATCTCCTTAAAAGAATTATGTGTATGAGTATAGTGGAAGATGAACTATATGTAAGAGAAAAATAGGTCCATAAAGATAAATGCACAGGAAATGAAGGATGAACTCAGAACTAAGCATGTTTTGGTTAAGATGAATGCCCTTCTGTGATAAATACCACTTCCGAGATGCACAGCAATTAAATTCTGTCCAAAGAGAGACCCTGACATTGTATACACTATGCCATGAAAATACAATGCAGCACAATCTCACGACCTGTGTTACATGAAGGGCCAAGTGTACTCTCTGTCCAGATCAGATTAAGGCCAGATCAGGCCAGATCCTTGTCACTGGCCTTCCTTCTAGCTGGGAGAGAGAGTGAAGGAAGCAGCCTGCAGGATGCTCCTATTACACTTGCCTCTGGGTCTCATAAGTCCTACTCTGCCATATTGTTTAACTGAGCCACCATCGATTGACTCCAGCGTAACAGTGGATAAAGGCCACCATTCAATCATTCTTGTTTACCTAAACTCAGGAAATAAACAGTAGCCCCACCTAAGAGAAACTAACACCTTACCGGGTTAAATATCCCTAAAGAAGTTTAAACATAACACAAAAATGTTTCTTAAATAAAATCTCAGGTACTTAGAAACATTTTTTGCACTCCTAAAGTCTCCTAGTTAACATAATGGCCACTTTCTCTATAAAAATTCAGTGATAATGTCAGAAATAACTATCATGGGAAAAACTCACAAAACACTGGCTCACCACAGGGGCTGCTTTATCTTATTTGCAGTTGATGATCATCGCCTAGTCCTTTTCATGTCTTACCATTTCTTGTTCTGTCACTTTTTCGTTAATGGGATGGGATAAGCTGGCAAGAAACAGTGAATTAACTGAGCTCCTCAGGCAAGGAGAGTCAATAGGCAATTCCAAGACAATCTCCCTTTTCACTGTGACTTACCTGAGCTTTATGAGAGCTTCTTTGTCCAAAATTTCTGTTAAGAGTAGTTCTGCTTTGGGCCAGAGGGTTGGCTCAGTACTTCCGGCGCCTGCCTCACAAGCGCAAGGACCTGAGTTCGATCCCCGGTAACCACATATAGTGCTGGGCGTGGAGACACGCCCACCAACAATCAACACCGCATACCACAATGCCGGACGTGGTGGCTCACGCCTGTAATCCCAGCACTCGGAAGGCAGAGACAGGAGGATTGCTGAGTTCGCAGCGGCTTGCCTGGGCACCATAGTGAGCTCAGTGCCAGCCTGAACTACAAAACGAGACCCTGTCTCCAAAAAAAAAAAGCAAAAAAAAAAGAGTAGTTCTGCTTTATCCTATAGAAGAGGCCATGCACTCTGAGACAACTGAACTCAGGATACAATGTACTTGGTATCACTAACACCCTGCTGTAAAAACTTGAAATATTTAAGAGCTGAAAAATTACAGCCAGGCATAGTGACACATGCCTGTATTCCCAGCACTTAGGAGGCAAAGGCAGGAGGAATGCAAGTTCAAGGCCAGGGTAGACTACAGAGTAAGATCCTGGCAGAAAAGAAAGACTGAAAAAAAAAATTCTACCAAGAATGTCATGTAGATTTATCTTTATCTCACTCATTACTCATGTAGAGTATTCCTTTAAAATGAAGCCATTTGATTGCTATGAGTCACTGCTGCCTTGAAACAGATAATGGCACACGCAGAAAAGATATTATCTCTAAGGTCTTCAAAACAGACAAATTAGCAAGAAAGCATCTGGGAGAAGAACTCAATAAGCTGCAGTTTCCCCACCATTCCTAAACCAGAAGTTTACCTAGGTCAAGTTCATCCTTCCCAACAAAGGGAAGGTGGTATAAGACAGCGCTGGGATCAAAACAGCTTATATGTGCAGGTTCACAGTACTTTGAGGGCTCTAAGAGCATTGTTCTGGACCTATGGCATCACCACAAGCAAATACCGGATCTTTTCTTTGATACGAGCACCTGTAAATGTAAATGAGTTCTAGAATATATGATAGTTTTTGTAAAACAGGCAATTTCCAAAGGGAATTTGGTGTGGGAATATAATGAGGGGAAGGAATAAATATGATTCCAAAAGAAAATAAAAGAACATGTATATAGGGGGTGGGGGTGGGTAGGGATGTGGATAAAAATGAGAATTAACTTGTGTTATCACCACAAGCAGACACACTGCAGTTCACAAATGTGTAGCCCAGGCACCTTGGGAGACTGAGACAGGAGGAAGACCCCCAACCACAAGCCCAACCTATACAGCTATAGAAACTTACAAAAGTCTTTCTCAAAATAAAAAAATAAAGTAAAATAAAATGGGTTGGGGATATGGTTCTATGTGAAAACCCTGGGTTCAACCTCCAGTACAGTGCCTTCCCAAAGGCAATCCAGACAAGCTGGATTTACTTAGGCTTCTATAATGAAAGGAACTGTGTTGCTCATGAAATCACTTCTGGAAAGTCTTCTATTTGTATCATGTCATAGATTCCACAATATTTCTAAAAGAAAAAGAATTGGCTTCCATCAAATCACTAGTAGGAAATTCTTCACAATTTTAACTATCTAATTACATATGATAAGTAATCAAAACACAATGAATACTTGAATATTTTAAAAACTTATTACAACAAAAGATAAACTACCATTAATTGCCCTTAAAATACCCTCGCTTCAAACACACTTGCCTCCTCATTCTTGCTACTTTCTGGAGCAGATCTCAAAATCCTCTTTTGTATCATTAGTTGCACTGTTGCAGCTGTCTCCATGTCCTGGACTGATTCAAAACATTTATCTTTGGGCCGGAGGGTTAGCTCAGTGGTTCCAGTGCCTGCCTCGCAAGCGCTAGGTCCTGAGTTCAATCCCCGGTAACCACATACAATGCTAGGCATGGAGACTCACGCCCACCAGCAATCAATAACACATACCACAGTGCCGGGCGTGGTGGCTCATGCCTGTAATCCCAGCACTCCGGAGGCAGAGACAGGAGGATTGCTGAGTTCCAGGCTTGCCTGGACTACATAGTGAGCTCAGAGCCAGCCTGAACTACAAAGCGAGACCCTGTCTCAAAAAAAAAAAAAAAAAATGTATCTTTCACAGTCATTTTGACTTTGGGGAAGAGCTAGAAGTTATCTGCTGCCAGATTCAGTGAAAGGCAGATAAGGGCACACTGTAAAGACTATATTAAATAAGCATTTCCTAGAACTCTGAAATTGTATAGTAAACCATTGTTATTTTCCTAGTTTCTGAATTGAACTTCTCACATAGTCTTCTACCTCCAATTTTTCTTTCTTCTCATCTGTCTTCTGTTCTTCCCTTTGGATCCGCCCCAAAAAATGAAAAAAGGAAGGAATGAACTAAGAAAGATGAATGGAGGAGAAAAAAATGAAAGAAAGGAACCAAGGACAAGCTTATATGGAGCAAAGTGCTTCAAGAACTTGTGGGTCTGGGCCAGAGATTTAGCTCAGTGATTCCGCCACCTGCGTAGCAAGCGCAAGGTCCCTGATTTGATCCCCAGCAACCACATACAACAATACCGGGCATAGTGACTCATGCCCACCAGCAATCAGTACCACATACCACAGTTCTGGGTGTGGTGGCTCACACCTGTAATCCCAGCACTAGGGAGGCAGAGGTAGGAAGATTGCTGAGTTCCAGGCTTGCCTGGGCTACATAGTAAACTCAGGGCCAGCCTGAACTACAAAGCAAGACCCTGTCTCAAAAAAAAAAAAAAAAA
>PVIC010011999.1:0-40460 GCA_004025085.1 Thryonomys swinderianus
TGAGGGGAAGGAATAAATATGATACAGAAAGAAAATAAAAGAGCATGTATAAGGGGGGAGGAGGGGGGAGTGGGTAGGGATATGGGTAAAAATGAGAATTAACTTGTGGCATATACTGGTACAAATTTCCCAATGTTATATGTGATTTTGAGATGTATATAAATTGTACCAATAAAGAATTCAATTAAAAAAAAGAAGACAGAAATATAGTTTTACTGCCTAAAAACAGACAGCCAGCAAGTAATACACAGCTAGTAAGGAATACCGTGGAGTAGAAGAACTTTCCAAGTTCAGTTTAAAACCTTATAAAGATAACTAACAAGAATAGCAAGTTACAGAACATCAGTATTGGAGAAATTAGCAAAGAGAGAGGAAATTATTTAGCAACAATGCCAGGAAAAAAAAGGTAAGAATATATGATTCATAGAACTTGTAAATTCAGGAAAGTATGGCTAATAGGATTAAATCCAGCTGAAATATCAAAGAGACTGTATATTGAATTTGGTGACATGAGCATCACCATTGACCTATAAAGACCAGTTTCATTGGAATGGTAAGAGCAACATTTAAAGAAAAAAACATTAGTACATATTAACATTACACAAAGTTTATTTTCCTTGTATGCAGTTGGCACATGTATATAAAACATTAATTTTTATCCTCTTTCACCCTCCTTCCAAACCCCATCTCTTAGTTTCCTTCCTATTTCAAAAGATACTACTTCCTATTGCCTATATTTTATTTTTCTCAAGTTTCTCATAGAAGAGAGACCACATAATATTTTAAACTTCTGTGTTTGATTTATTTTACTTAACATTATGCTCTTATGATCCATTTTACTACAAATGACTCAAGTTTATCTTTCTTCATGGCATATATAAGTATGTAATTATGAGTAAATACCATATTTTTATCTGTTGATGGACAGATTTAGCTATTATGAATTATACTGTAATAAACATGGGTATGAATGTATTACATGCTTATAATTTGATGTCTTTAACTTTTTCAGGAAGATACAAAGGGTCAAATGGAGTTTCTTTTATGAAATTTCTATTTCTCCGGTAAACATGTTTTTGTGTCATTTGTGCTGTCTTCTAATTTTCACTAATTAAGAGTAGTCCTCTTTGTGTCATTTAAGACCTGTTGAGTCTGTTTTTCATGTTCTCTTCTTGATTAAAATATTAGTATTAATTGGGCACAGATGTCAGCCCTGTCATTTAGTTCTGACACAGTCTCTTCATATCAGTCACTTCTGTGGTCATACTTCTAATAGAAATGTAATCTTTTACACTTGTTCTTGGAGACTTTATGGATTATAATTCTTTTCTATGATGATCATTCACATTTTGTATTATTTCGTTTAGCTATGGTAGCTTTTATTACTGTCTTCTACAGGGTCACTGATCATTTTGTTTCTTTGAAACAGTACATGCTTACTTATATGTTATTTGAGATTGCCGAGTACCTTATGGATCAGCTTTTTTTAACCTTCATCATAATTTTGAATAATTTGGGTGTGTGTCTGTTGGGATCCTTCCCTTCACTATCCTATGGTTAAGCTCTGGAGGAACTGGGAGTTCAGCAGCCAATTTTGTGGCTTGTCTTTTCATGTTTTAATTATTTTCATTTTTTCTATGTTTTTTGATTGATTTGATTTGATGTACTTTTTTGAGGCAGGGTCTTGCTTTGTAGTTCAGGTTGGCCCTGAGCTCACTATGTAGCCTAGACAAGCCTGGAACTCAGCAATCCTCCTGTCTCTGCCTCCCGAGTGCTGAGATTACAGGCATGAGCCACCACGTCCAGCATTGTATGTGGTTACTGGGGACTGAAATCAGGACCTTGCGTTTGGGAGGCAGGCACTGGAACCACTGAGCTAAATCTCCAGCCCTAAAATCACATTTTTTTTTTTTCAGACAGGGTCTCACTTTGGAGGTCAGGCTGGCCCTGAGCTCACTGTGTAGCCCAGGCAAGCCTGGAACTCAGCAATCCTCCTGCCTCTGCCTCCCGAGTGCTGGCATTACAAGCGTGAGCCACCATACCCAGCACTGTGGTATGTGGTATTGATTGCTGGTGGGCGTGAGTCACCACACCCAGCATTGTATGTAGTTACTGGAATCAAATGCAGGACCTTGCGCTTGCCAGGCAGGCCCTGGAACCACTGAGCTAAATCTCTGGCCCTTAAAGTCACATTTTTAAAAGTAGAATAATTTATAAAGTTGATGACCTGTTTCATCAAAAATTATTTAAAAAGAAAAAAAACCCTAGAATAAATTATCTTAATTTTATAAAATAAAAGATGCACATACATTCATGCAGCATGTTAAAACTGCAAACCAGTCCTTTTATCATAGGCATATATATAAAGTAAATGGAATAAACCATTATGTTAACAGTTTTTTTAATTGAATTCTTTATTGGTACAATTTATATGCATCTCACAATCACGTATAACATTGGGGAATTTGTACCAGTATATGACACAAGTTAATTTTCATTTTTACCCATATCCTATACACCCATACCTTCCCACCCCCTTTATACATACTCTTTCTTTCTGTATCATATTTATTCCTTACCCCCATTACATTCCCACAGCAAATTTCCTATGGAAATTTCCCACTCTATAAAAGCTGTCATACCTTCTATAGCTCATTTGCACCTACAGGTGTTCATGTCAAAGAGAAGATCTGGAATGTGCCCATCTGTGATCTATTGATTTCAATTAGTATATCCTCCAGGTGTCTCCATCTGCACATAAATGGATCGATCTTGTCATTCTTTATGGCAGAGTAATACTCCATTTTATTTTTAAAAAACCCCACATCTTCTTTATCCACTCTCCATTTGATGGACATTTGGGTTGTTTCCAAGATTGAGCTATCACGAACTGAACTGCTATGAACAAGGGTGTACATCTGTCTTTCCTATGTGATTTTTAAATTTCTATTGGGTATATTCCTAGCAGGGGGATAGCAGGGTCAAATGGGATGCCTAGTCCTACTTTTCTGAGAAATCTCCACACGGACTTCCACAATAGTTGCACAAGTCTGCAATCCCACCAACAGTGGAGAAGGGTTCCTTTCTCCCCACAGCCATGCCAGCATTTATTGTTGGTTGATTTTGTGATCGCGGCCATTCTTTGTGGAGTGAGATGAAATCTCAGTGTTGTTTCCATTTGCATCTCTCGAATGACCAGTGATGTTGAACATTTCTTCATATGCTTCTTGGCTGCTTTGACTTCTGCCTCTGAGAAGTGTCTGTTCATTTCAGTTGCCCATTTTTGAATTGGGTCTTTAAACTTGGGGAGGCTGATCTATTTGAGTTCTTTATATATTGTAGGTAATAGCCATTTGTCTGATAAACAGCTAGTAAAGATTTTTTTCCCATGTTGTTGGTTCTCTTTTAGCAGTGCCAGCGATTTCATTTGCTGTGCAGAAGATTTTTCAGTCGGATGAGATCCCATTTGTTGATTCTTTCTGCTAGTTCTTGTGCTATAGAGGTTTTCTTCATGAAGTATCTGCCTAAGCCAGTGTCTCCAAGAGTTTTACCTAGCCTGATTTCCAGCAGGCTTATTGTTTCTGTTGTAATTTTTAAGTCTCATATCCATTGTGAGTTTGGTTTTGTGCATGGTGAAAGAGATCAGTCTAGCTTTAGCTTTTGGCAGGTTAAAGCCCAGTTTTTCCAGCAACATTTGTTAAAGAGGCTGTCTTTCTTGCATTGGGGATGTTTGGCTCCTTTGTCAAAGATAAGGTGGCTTAGTGTATCCGGGGTTGTTTCTGGGTCTTCTAATCTATTCCACTGGTCCTTGGGTCTGTTATTTTGCCAGTACCATGCAGTTTTTATCACAGCAGCTTTATACTAGAGTTTTAAATCAGGGATTGTAATACCCCCTGCCATGTCGTGGTTGCTTAGAATTGCTTTTGCTATTCTAGATTTCTTGTGGTTCCAGATGAATTTTTTTATTATTCTCTCTTGCTCTGTGAAGTATACCGTTGGAATTTCAATTGGAATTGCATTGAATCTGTACAGTAGTTGTGCGAGTATAGCCATTTTGATGATGTTGGTTCTCCCTACCCAGGAACAAGGGATATCTTTCCACTTTCTGGTTTCCTTTTCTATCTCAGTTTTCAGAGTCCTATAGTTTTCAGAGTAGAGGTCTTTCACTTCCTTTGTTAGGTTGATTCCTAGATATTTCATTTTTCTGGGTGCTACTGTGAAAGGGATTATCTCCCCAATTTCTCTTTCAGTGAGTCTGTTGTTTGTGTAGACTAAGGCTGTTGATTTTTGAGCACTGACCCTGTATCCAGCAACACTACCAAATTTGGTAATTAATTCTAGCAGTCTTTTTTTGAGTTTTTAGGATCCTCTAGATAGAGTATCATATCATCAGCAAATAATGAAAGTTTAACTTCTTCCTTTCCTATCTTTATTCCTTTTATATCTTTGTCCTGCCTGATTGCTATGGCTAATGTTTCCAGTACTATATTGAGCAAGAGTGATAACAGCGGACATCCTTGTCTCGTTCCTGACCTTAGTGTAAAAGGTTTCAGTTTTTGCCCATTGAGTATGATGCTGGCTGTTGGTTTCTCATAAATAACTTGTATTAAATTGAGATGAAGTCCATCGATTCCAATTCTCTGTAGAGTTTTGATCATAAATGGGTGTTGGGTTTTGTCAAATGCTTTTTCTGCGTCTATTGAGATAATCATATGGTTTTTGTCCTTGAGTCTGTTAATATAGTGTATTACATTGATTGATTTACATATGTTGAACCAGCATTGAATCCCTGGGATAAATCCGACTTGATCAGGGTGTATGATTTTCTTGATAACTCTCTGTATTGTTTGCCAGTATTTTGTTGAGGATTTTTGCATCAATGTTCATTAGAGAGATTGGCCTGTAGTTTTCTTTTTTGGTGGGATCTTTCCCTGCCTTTGGAATCAAGGTGATGGTTGCTTCAAGGAATGATTTGGGGAGTACTGCTTCCCTTTCGATTTCATTAAAAGATTGAGAAGTACTGATATTAACTCTTCTTTAAAAGTTTTGTAGAATTCAGCAGTGAAGACGTCAGGACCAGGGCTTTTCTTTGTTGGTAGGTTTTTTATTACATTTTCAATTTCCCAGATTGATATTGGGTTGTTTAACATTTTTATATCCTCTTCATTCAGCTTTAGAAGTTCATATGTGTCTAGGAATCTATCCATTTCTTCTAGATTTTCCATCTTCTTGGAGTATAAATTTTCAAAGTACATGTTTATGATACTTTGGAATTCCTCTGGGTCTGTGTTGATTTCCCCATTTTCATTCCTTATAGCATAGATTTGAGCCTTTTCCTTCCTTTGTTTGATAAGGCTGGCTAAGGGTCTGTCGATCTTATTTATCCTTTGAAAGAGCCAACTCTTTGATTCATTCATTCTTTGTATTGTTCTCTTTGTCTCCATTGCATTAATTTCTGCTCTGATCCTTATAATTTCCTCTCTAGTATGTGCTTTGGGCTTGTTTTGCTCCTCTTTTTCTAAGGTTGTCTGAGGTTCATAGTTAGATTGTTTATTTCAGTTTGCTCTATTTTCGAGTGCAGGCATTCACTGCTATGAATTTCCCTCGCAGAACTGCTTTCATTGTGTCCCATAAATTCCTGTATGTTGTGCTGGGGTTGTCGTTTAGTTGTAGAAACTGTTTAATTTCTTCTTTAATTTCTTTTGTAACCCATTGGTTGGTTAACAGAGTGTTGTTCAATTTCCATGTGTTTGTTAGGGTCTTGGAATTTCTTCTACTATTCAGCTCCAGTTTCAAGGCACTACGGTCTGATAGTATGCAGGGGATAACTTCGATTCCTTTGCATTTACTTAAGCTTGTTCTATGGACTAGAATGTGATCTATTTTGGAGAATGATCCATGAGAAGAAGATATATTCACACTTTGAAGGGTGAAAAATTCTGTAGGCATCTAATAAGTCCATTTGCTCAAAAGTTTGATTTAGCTCAAGTATTTCCTTATTCTTTGTCCAGTTGATCTGTCAATTTGTGACAATGGAGTATTAAAATCCCCTACTACTATTGTATTCATGGATAGCTGGCTTTTCATGTCCAGTAATGTTTGTTTTATATAGTTGGGTGCATTAGAGTTCGGTGCATAAATATTTATGATTGTATGTTAACAGTTTTTGCTGAATTAAGAAACTGCAGGTGATTTTTTTCCTATAAACATTTCTGTATTTTCTAAACTTTCTATGGTAAACACATTTTTAAACAAGTAAAGTAGCAGTAATTGTGGGAAAAATGCATATTCAAAAACTACAAAAAATATTTTTCAAAAGCAATTTAAAACAACATTCCAAGTTTAAAATTTCACATGCACTCTCCTTAGGTTATAATGATTATTTGAAGGCAAACTCTTGGAAAACACAGTAACAACAACAACCTGTCTTTTTTAGCAAGTAAGACAATGCTATCTTACTGAAAACCTAAGTATAGGTGATTTTAAAAGAAACTCATAATAGAAGGTATGTGTTGAATTCTTTCTTCAAATTTCATATTGAAATTTAACTGCCATTTTAATAGTATTAGGAAGTGAGACCGTTAAAAATCCAACTGTGTTGCAATTACCCTCATAAGTGGACGAATGTTTCTACTGTGGGAGAAAGGACGATATCATGTGGTTTATTCTCTCCTAGCCTTTCCTCCTTCCCCCTCTCCCTTCTCTCCTAACCTTCCCTCCATCCTTCTCTCTCTCCCTCTCTCCCTCTCTCTCTCTCTCTCTCTCTCTCTCTCTCTCTCTCTCTCTCTCTGGCACTTGCTTGCCCTTCTACCCCCTATCCTACAATGCTACAGCATGGCAGCCCTCACCAAATCCCAACACCATGCTTTGTATTTTCCAGCCTTTAGAACTATGAACCAAATAAACTTCCACTGTAGTTACACTCTTGCACATAACTGGAGATTGATTTGAAATCTCTACAATAATAATTAGTAAAAAATAATGCTATAAAATTAAAACTTTTAATTTTTCTTTAAGAAAATAGTAACTATTGGCTCTTGCAAATAAAATACTATGATTTTAAACTCTTAAAAAAATAAGACAGTAATTAATATCTCTAAGCCCTAGGCCATTTAAATTTGGCCACTGTGATGAATGTAATAAATTAGTTTGTGGAATTATTTCGTGTTTAATGAAAAATATAAATATCAAAGTTTTGCCAATTCTATGTACATGGCTGGCAGGGATAATTGTTTGTGCTGAAAAATATTACTCTATGGGAATTCCTACTGCTGTTTGCATTCTATTTAAATATGAAAATATGTTAGTCATTCAGAAAATCAGTCCACTGTTGAAGTTCACGGCAGGCTAAAACTGCAACCCCAATTTTTTACATAATAAAAATAAAATAATCTAAATTTAAACTCCTTCTCCCCCAATACATTGTGGATTAGACCCCAAAAGGAATGCTTTACAAACAAGACTAATTTAGTGAACAGAATTAATAAACATTCACTAAATTGGTAAGTAGCCAGCACTATGTCAGATATTTAGATTTTTCCCACTTTCTAGATCATGAAAGTAAAGATCAGAGATAATAAATAATATTAGACAAGGTCACACAACTAAGGAATAGCAAAGTTATAATTTGAACCTGCCAGGTCTATCTGAATCCAAATCGCACATTGTTAACCCAACACAAAGCTACTTTTGCCATGAACTTATGATAGAACTCGGAATGGCATTGTGTGCATAGTGCACTGATAGAAGTTTGCCCAAAATGACATTGAAATAAAGAAGTGAGAGATGCTGACATGGAAACACCAGAAGGCTCCCTAGATGGCTTCCCCAATGAATGAAATGTTCAATATCACTGGTCATTCGAGAGATGCAAATGAAAACAACACTGAGTTTTCATCTCACTCTACAAAGAATGGCTACTATTACAAATTCAACTAACGATAAATGCTGGCAAGGCTATGGGGAGAAAGGAACCCTTTTCCACTGTTGGTGGGATTGCAGACTTGTGCAACCATTGTGGAGATCTGTGTGGAGATTCCTCAGAAAACTAGAACTAGAGGTCCCATTGGACCCTGCTACCCCCCTGGTAGGAATATACCCAAAGGAATTTAAAAAAATCACATTGGGAGGAAAGATGTACACTCTTGTTCATAGCAGCTCGTGATAGCCCAATCTTGGAAACAACCCAAATGCCCATCAACTGGAGACTGGATAAAGAAGAAGAAATTGTTTTTTTTTTAATGGAGTATTATTCTGCCATAAGAATGACAAGATTCATTCATTTATGTACAAATGGATACACCTGGAGCACACTAATAACTGAAATAAATATATCACAGATATGCAAATACCAGATCTTTTCTTTGATATGAGCACCTGTAGATGTAAATGAACTCTAGAATGTATGACAGTCTTTTTAGAATGGGAAATTTCCAAAGGAAATTTGGTGTGGGACCGTAATGAGAGGAAGGAATAAATATGATTCTGAAAGAAAATAAAAGAGCATGTATATAGGGGGTGGGGAGGTGTGGGTGGGTAGGGATGTGGATAAAAATGAGAATTAATTTGTGTGATATACTGGTACGAATTCCCCAATGTTGTGTGTGATTGTGAGATGTATATAAAATGTACCAATAAAGAATTCAATTAAATAAATAAAAAAGAAAAACCAAAAACTCAATGCCTCATCCCTAGTCCAGTGATGTGGGGGAAGGGAATCACTTAGGGCCACAGACAGATAAATGACAGTGTGTGGGTGAGTGGAAACTTTCAGAACTGGGCATATTAAGGATAGCTGCTACCCTAATAGAATTACTCAGAATATGAATGCTTCCAAAATTACTTGCAGAAATTTCTTGGTAAGACATCATCCAATATCTTTTTCGACATTTACTATCAATACCTATAAAACACTTTTATAGTTTCTTTCATGTGGGAGCAGTTTGAAAATAATTACTATCAAGAAAACACAGAGAACGTATTGTAAGTCCTAAAAGAGATGACGCTTAAGGTTACCTGGAAGAAGCACTGTTTGTGAAAATGTCTGGACAAGAAGAAAGATTTCCACCCACAAGTAAGGTGAGCAGGCAGGGCTTCTAGGCAAAATGAAGAACACGCTTAAAGGCATGGAAACATTTTAAGTGAGAAGTTCAGGGAGAGGAAAACACCTCGCTGTTTTAAGAGCTTAGGCTTTATGGAAGACAGTCTGGGAGGAAGAAATTTACACTAATATAATAGAACCAGATCTTGGGCAGTCTTGATTGCCATGCTAGGCTTTTATAGCTCTCTGCCAGGTGGGTGAACAAAGTCCAAAGAGAAGAATATTGCAGACAGAACCTTCATTTCCAATTCACAGATGAAGATACTGAGTGTCAGAATGTATCTGGTACATGTCAGAAGTATGCTGTGAACCCAACCATGTCAGTATATTAAACTGGATATACCTAAACATAACCACAACCAGTTTTACAGATCAACAAAATCCCTGCTTATCATTTACAAAAGGGTTGTTTGTTTAAATACATTGTTAATACAGGAATAAAAAAGGGAGCTACATAATCTTTTTAACCACTTCACAGTTTAACTCAAGTGTCACCAGGCAGTGAGTTTGTTCACTTGCTGACTATCCCGAGTATCGCTCAGGCAGGTGTCATTTCAGGTAATTCTTGTAAAGAGAAAATTTGATGAAATTGTAACTTTTACATTTCCTGCTAGATTAACTTATAAAAATTAGTAAGAAAATATGTAATTTTTGGTCACCTTGTATTTAATTAATTGGACTGGTAAGTGGTTAAAGAGACCAGTACAAAAAGTGGACTTTCAACTTTCTAAGATTTAAAAAAAGGAGATATTTAATCAACTGAAAAAGTGACCAAAGCTTTTGTTAGGAATCAGCCCAGCTGGAAAAATATTAGACAAAATCTTAAATCCTAGTAATTCTCAAGTTACAGGAAAAGAACTTCCTGCATGTGCCCATTGGCCCACACACAGTTTACAGTCACTGTCATGGTGATATAATATGTATCTGGATTTTTTCCTTTTTTATTTTTAGTTTTGAACTTTAGATTTTTTTCTTTGACAATTTTTGGGGCCATGCAATTGCCTCAACCTGGCAATAGCCAGAGATGTAATGGAGTTGGGCTGAAGGGAAAAATGCCATCATGTAAATTTAGACCTAAATATTTATACACTTCCTTAGAGCTTTTAAAGGTAAGTAATATTTCTTAAAGACAGTACTTTAATTTGAATTTTTCTGAAGGCCAGGTATGTTGAGAATTGTTTAATGTACTTATTGGCTGTTTGTGCTTCTTCTGAGAACTGTCCATTTCAGTTGTAAAGAACAAGTGCTGGTAAAGGAAAGAAGAGGCTTCCACATTGTGGACAGCATTGTAAACTGTCAACCACCAGGGGTAAAACCACTGTGGAAATCATTGTGAAGCTTCCTCAAAAAACTAAAAATAGAAATTCCATTTGACTCAGGCATTTCTCTCCTGAGCATCTTCCCAAAGAGTTAAGACATTATGCTACAATGATATATCATACCCAGCTCACTTTAACTAAAATTTGGAAGCATCCATCAACAGAAAAAATGAATAAAGAAAATATTGTATTTCTATATAACGAAGTACTATTCTGAAGTAAGGATAAATTTTAGTCACTTGTAGGGAAATGGGTGAACCTTGAAACCATAATTAAATTAAATAAATTATACAAGCTTAAATATCACATTATTTTTTCTATATGTGAAATGCAAAGTACAAATAATTTTTTAAAAATAAAATACATTATCCCAGCACCTGGGAGGCAGAGACAGGAGGATTGCTGAGTTTGAGGCTTGCCTGGGCTACATAGTGAACTCAGGGTCAGCCTGAACTACAAAGCGAGACCCTGTCTCAAAAAAATAAAAAATAAAAAAAATACATTAGGAAAGGAGACAGATTTTTTGCAAATGGGATGGAGATCTGAGATGGAGGCAGGGTAGGGGAATAAAAAGAATTAAGATATGTTAAGGGCATATACCTAGTCCCTAACATGAACATAAATATCATGTACTACACAAAAATGTACAAATAAAAATATTTTAAAAACTATTTCCTGATTCTTCAGAAAACTAGGATTAGAGGTCCCATTTGACCCTGCTATTCCCCTGCTAGCAATCTACTTGAAGGAATTAAAAGAATCATATTGTAAAGACATATCTACGCCCATCTTCATTGCAGCTCATCTTGTGATATCCCAATCTTGGAAATAATCCAGATGTTCATCAACTGGAGACTGGATAAAGAAGATGTATTTTTTCAATAAAATGTAGTATTACTCTGCTGTAAAGAATGACAAGTTTCATTCACTTATGTGCAAATGCATACACCTTGACACACTAATAAGTGAAATAAACAGATCACACATATGTAAATAACATATATTTTCTCTGGTATAAGAACCTGTAGATGTAAATGAGTTCTAGAATGTATGATAGATTTTCTAAAATAGCAAATATTCAAAGGGAATGTGGTAGGGGAATGTAATGAGGGGAAAGAATAAATATGATTTGGAAAGAAAAAGAAATAGAATGTACTTAAGGGGTGGGGGTTATGGGTGGGTAGGGATATGGGTAAAAATGAGAATTAACTTGTGTCATATCCTGGTACAAATTCCCCAATGTTGAGTGTGATTGTGAGCAGTATATAAAATATATCAATAAAGAATTCAAGTAAAAAAAATCAATGAGTACCCAGGTTTATGGAATTTATATTTATACACAAAAGAAGTGAGTAGAAATGTTTACTAAAAAGGAAGTTATTTTAAAAGTACTATTATTGCTTGTGTGGTGGCTCATGCTTATAATCCCAGCACTCGGAAGGCAGAGGCAGGAGGATTGCTGAGTTCGAGGCTTGCCTAGGTTACATAGTGAGCTCAGGGCCAGCCTGAACTACAAAAAGAGACCCTGTCTCAAAAAAACAACAAATAAGTACTGTTATTAATTTCACTACATTTAGATTTAATTATGTTCAGTTTAACAAAAAAATCATTAAGTACAATACAATTGCATTATTTTTGGTATGAACGCTATACTAGTATGAATTCGTGTGAGTTAACACTGCAAGATACATTTAATCATTCTATTTATTAATTCAAAAATGTTTATTGATCATGGATTCTGGAACCAAAGACATGGTGTAAATCAGGTATCTGTTACTTAGTATCCTCATTGTATTACTTTAAATCATTATTCTCATCTTCATATATCAGATTCTTCCTGGAAACTTGGGAAACAAATAATAAGGGAATAAAGGTCCATACTCTCGTGGAGTTCAAATAGAAGTTGCTTCCATTTCCTGATTTGCTATTGCTGTGATTCTTCATCTAACTGCTAGGGCATTCTTTTCCATTTCTATTTTCCTTCTTATATTGTACTATGGACCATGAAGATATACCCACAGGTTAATTAAAAATATATCTGAACCAACAGTCAAGAACCACTGAGTGAGAATCTAATCAAGGTTTTGAAAACATAAGAGAATGAAGAGGCACTTACCTTGAAGGAGCTAAAGTAACAAGACCCAAATAAGCAACAATTAAATAACATGGGGTAGTGTTTTTTGTTGTTTCTTTTGTTTGTTTTATTTTGTTTTGTTTTAGCTTATATCACTGGAGCTGGTACTGGAGTGCTCTAATTCCTGCCCTACTTTAGCATGGCCAGTCATTTTACTCAAACAAGATTTAAGTGAACTTCAACTATGTAAAAGATCCTTTATCAAATCCTCGGAATCAAGGAATAAAGTAAATGTTGCTCTTCTCAAGAAACTTCCAAAGAAATGTATTTAAACAATTCTAATACCATTCAGACTATGGGAATGCTATGTAAGAAGTACAAGCAATGACAGAGAGCAAGAGTAATGCATTAACTTAATTAATAAGAGAGTTACTGAGTGTCATCTTTCCCTCAGGCACTGTTAGGTTCTGGCAGTATAGTAGTGAAAAAACAACAGCAAAACCAAGACTCTTGCTCACATACAGCTTACATTCTAGTGGAAGGAGAGAGAAAATTAATTTTAACAATAAAAACAAAACAGATGAATTCAGATGATGGTGCACATTATGAACAAAATAAATCATAATGATTTCAGTGATGCTGGTTTTGGGGGTTATGAAACTCTCAATTGAGTAGCCAAGGAAAAGCTCTTTGATGAACTAACAATTGAGTGAAAAACCAATGACCTGAAAATCATCTGAAAACCAGAGAAAGCATGCTCAAGATAGACACATGGTTCTGAATTTTTTTTTTTCCCCATCTACTCTCCACCCTTCTGAGGTTTGCCCCTCAAGTTTGCCCCTGTGTATATTGGGTTGAGTCATCCAGAACTGCTGATGTATGGTAAATGGTTTAACACAGTCACAAAAAAGGATTCCCCTGCCTTGTAGCTTCCAGGTTGAGGTTAGGCAATAGAGAGCTCCAGCAGGTCCCAGGAAGGAGGGAGGAAAGGATTCTGTAATTATATACTTCTCTAGCTCTTCCCTGTGGAGTCACCTTAACCTAGTTATGTCCCTTAATCTAGGTTTGTCAGCTCCTGTCAGGTGACTATCTCAAAAGAACTCTGTTATTTGGTGGCTAAAACATTTATTTTCTCCCTTTACCTTTAAGCTCTTGGGTGGTAATAACACCCTAGTATTACTAGCTCTAGGTGTTACATTGTATCTTGCGTTTTTCATACAACCTACCTATCATTGTAAATTGGCCTTTTGTTAAATTCTCCTCAAATTCCTTCCAGGAACCAGATACAGGAAACAAGAGTAGAATATTTGAGAACATTTAAGAGGTTGGTGTGGCTAGAATATAATAAGAAATTGAGAAATGAGAAGGAAAAAGACTACACAGTTGTACAGGCAGAGATCAAATTATGCAGGGCCTTATAGATTATATTATTAGTCAACTTTATATTGCTGACAGAATATCTGAGTAAAACAACTTAAAGGAAGAGTATTTTCTACTTCATAATTTCAGAAGTTTCAGCCCATGGTCATCTGACTCCATCACTATTAGCCCTACAGTGAGGCAGAAAAATCATAGTGGAAGGCTAAGGAAAGCTGCTTATTTAATGGCACCCAGGAAAGGGGGATATCCTTTGAAGGCATGTCCTAGAACCTACTTCTGTTGACTACAATTTCTACTACCTCCCAGTACAGCCATTAGTTGGGACCAAGCTCTCAACATTCAGCTTTCTAGAAACACTTAAAATCCAAATCAAAATATTCTGCTCTAGTCTTCAAAGATTCATACCCATATCACAATTCCTGGCACTAATCTTATTACCAGCCATACTCACTTTGGCCTCAACTTTAAATGAGCTCCTTGTCTAGTGAAACTACAAGTTTTTTAAAAATTTCTACCCTGTGTTTCCTCCAAATTCTTACTATAAATTTGGCTAAAAGAGCTCACAATACACAGGCCAGAATCTAAGTACAGTGCTGGCTAGAAGATTCCTCTTCCAGGTTAATTAGTCCATCATATGTAAAGACAACCTCCCACAAAATCTAAGGGAATGGACAAAATGTTGATGAGATCTTTGTCAGAATGTATCATGAGTGGACTTAAATCCTCATTCCTACCTGATCTTAGAGTCTCAGAATCTACCACTGTGAACTAAATGAATATATATATTTTAAACAAAGATAGGCTGCCTCATGAGTTTTGTTACAGCAACAGGAAACAGACTATACACCTATAAACATAATGTATGGGGAAGAAATATGCATTTGGACTAGTACATATTCAAGTTCTTTATAGCTTTACCATTCACTTGTTGAATGATTTTGGATAAGCTGTTAAAGTTCTTGGACACTTTATCTATGAGGTGAAATAATGCTTGGCCTCATGAAGTAGTGAAAGAGTGATTTCAGTGTGAATAAAGATCTTAGCATAGCCCTAAGGACATAAATCCTCAGTAAATACCATTTTCTTTCCCTTCTTTGTTCCTAAGTATGTAATAATGTCAGCACCATGACTCTATTAAATAATATCTCTGGACAGTACTCACAAAACTTTTTATTTCATATGGCAGTTCTATTTATCTGAGGAATATAAAAGTATTTAACAATATTAATATAATAATAAAATGGTCTACATTATAATGAGTAAAAGTTTAATAATTCACCAGTTATTTTCATACTCCTTTGTATTATTCTCAAAAAACCTTGCACAACTGGCAAGTCAGACAACATTTCTATTTTACAGGTGAGGAAAGACTGGATGTATTCCAAGATTTGTACATGATTACTTAATCTGTAGCACAGAAAAATAAACATAATCCAGATCTTCCATTTCCTTTATGAGGACTCCATTCACTCCATTCTTCCCAGACAAGAATATGCATCAACTGGGAGATGGCACTCCTCTCTGGATACCTCCCACTGCCTCAGGTCAAGAATCCTGTGATACATGCCCACCTTGTAGCACCTTCCAATTACCTATTTTATCTCTCTGTCTCACTGATATTGACCCTATTGCTTTTTGTTCCTATAACACATCACATTGTTTCTCTGGTCATACACTGCTGCCTTTACCTGTAATGCATTTTTTCATAAGTTCTTCAACACTCAGTTTTCAAAAGTCAGTTCATAAGATATCTAGGAGTGTTTCTCAGTATGCCATGTAAGATAGTTCCTTCATCTTTTGTGTTGTTAGACACACTCTTGTAATAAGTTATAATGTCTTGAAGTTGATGTAACTGTATTTATCTCTGCATAAGTTGTGTTTGGTAGTCATGTATATCTCTGCAAATGAACTACAAATTCCATGAGGGCAGGGCTCATGCTAAGCTTTTCACACCCCTAATGCCTAAGCATGGAGCTGGTAGTCAGGGTATATTTGATAATGGTTAATTAATTGTTTTGGGGTTTGACCGAAGGCTCACATATAAAAACAAAAGATAACTCACAGATCTCCTCAGGAAAGAGTCAGTTGATACCACTGGGCTCAAACCTTTTTGACACTTATCTGTATTAAGATATGAGGAGTAAAGTGAAAAACAAAACAAAACAAAACAAAAGCAAAGATGTGGAAGTCAGCAATTACTAGAATTACTTCTCTATGGGAAACAACTCTGAAGATGTTATTTTCCCAGCAGCAATTTTCTTGCCATTTTATCTCCCTCCATATGCCATTTGCCAACCCAGACTGAGCTGGTTCTCTAATGTAAATACCTTTAATGCCGCTGGAAGAGGTTCCTCTGGTCATCCCCAGTGAGATGCATCCTCCTAGGCCCAGGCACAGCTTTGACAGTGGCTGACTACTCTCACAAATTCTTTGCCTTCATTTATGTACAAGGTACAATTTACACCCATCTTAGCCTTTATACCACCGAAATTAATCATGATATGAGAAAAAAAGTGAGAATTTGTTCTGAACACTGTTTATCTGCATTATCCTAGAACCTGTGGACACAATAGTGTCAAAAAGGTTTGAGCCCAGTGGTGGTTGATGATAGCTGTTCATAGAACCTTTTTATGGTGGAACTCTGGGAAACAGAAAGATGGTGTGAAAGTCCATTTCAAAAGGCCTTAATGTGGGCTGGGGATTTAGCTCAGTGGTTCCAGTGCATGCCTGGTGCCCTGGTTTGATTTCCTCTAACCACATACAACAATACTGTGTGTGGTGACTCATGCCTACCCACCAGCAATCAGTACCACCTACCACAATACTGGGCATGGTGGCTCATGCCTGTACGCTTAGCACTCAGGAGGCAGAGGCTGGAGGATTGCTGAGATCAAGGCTTGCCTGGGCTACATAGTGAGTTCAGAGCCAGTGTAAACTACAAAGTGAGACCCTGTCTCAAAAAAAAAAAAAGGCCTTAGTGATCAAAGGCTTTGGGGTACTTCTGTGAACCCATCACTGTGGACAACTCACACAGCTTTAATATGGCACAGAAAGCAAGGGTTGCTCTTGCATATTCCAACACTGGAACAAAATAGGAATTTTATTTCTAGAGGGAAGGGAGGGGAAGGCAACCACAAGGAGGGGAAAAAGGTAGAAAGGAGGGGTGAAAGGGAGGGCAGGCAGTTTAGAACCAAAAACTTGTGTTTAAAATCAACCTGAATCTGTCATTAGTTAAATAATAGATGCAAGGTAGGACATAGGCATTTGACCTTGGGAGCCGCTAGGGTTAAGCACCATGAGTCATCTATTTAATGTGCCTTGAATTGAGAGGAATCACAAAAGCTATGTGTGATCAGTCTAGTAGCTCTGTCAGTTTAAAAAAGAAAACAACACATACACACAAATATAGGTCTGGTTAATAAATTACTGAGCAAACAAGTAAACTAAATAGTGTGAAAGGAAAGCACCAAGCTGAGAGGAGATTCTTCAGTTCCCCCATAGCTGGTGAAGAGGTTGTGAGGTGGGATGGTGGGGAACAAGTATCCTATTTCGTCAAGATACTTGGCATGTGGATACCATTGTCCTGACTCCATGAATGAAGTGCTTCAGCACTATGCAAGGAGTGTGACAGGACCTGCTGGGCAACACTAGGTTCCTAATATGGCTCTATGATCAGGCTCCAAAAGATAGCTTCTTCATTATCCACCATTATTACAGCTACTCTAAAATACTGATGATGACTCACTGCAGCATTGGTAGCAGTGAGGCACCTTGGAGCCCAGTCCTAGTAAATGACCCACAGATAGAATCATAATTCAACAGCTTCAGCAAACTCATAGTGTTGAAGACAACACAAAATCCATGCTTCTGACTGGATGGAAAGCCCACAGAACAAGGGGCAGCCCCAAAGGGCAGAAGAGGTAGTCTTTCTGTCCACCCAGAAGAGGTTTCACTGAAATTTTTTTGAGTCTTAACCATCCTGCAAGGTGATATCTCAAAATGAATGGGAAGAAGCTTAATTATAGCACACTGAATAAACTATTGATGTACAAATGCAATTAGGAAAAAGAAATCCAATGGATATTTGGAAAAACTGGAGAGGCTACAGGCTTAAAAGATGGGTAATGCTTCAAGCAGACGAAAGAGGGAAGTGAAAAAGCAATCTGGTCAGGTCTGAGACTAGAAAAGGTGATTCCAAGATCCTACTGTGCACAAACACAGATATATTTCAATGATATGCCTCTCAAATTTCAGTGTTTTATGTTGAAAATCATCTAAGTGCCTCTCTATCGCCTCGGCTGGCTGAACATTCCAAGTAGGATATCCTGAGTCCCATCTTCGTTCTTCTGGATGTTGGTCATCAGAAGCACCTAAACATCAATGTTCTAAGTTTCTCTTTTGCCCAAGATAATCCTGGACTAGAGGCAACAACTGGAAAGAGTACTCTAGCTCTGCTTTCTCATCTTCAGAGTATTTATCACCCAACTACCTGTTCCCCAGAGGCAGAGATAGATTCATGGTTATACGATTATCACAGGTCTCAGTTCCAGGACAAAAGCAGGGAAGACAGATCACTTCTATTAGGTGGCATGGTATTTCTTTCACAGAATCATGCTCTATGGGGCTATAATAATAATGTCAAGGTACTGATTTGGGTGAATCTCAATGCTGGACATAGACTTAAACCAAAGTCTGACTACTGACAATTCACTACTAACTCTGAATTTGAGCTCTGAACTGGCTCAGCCATTGGCTCTTCCCTGAGAGGCCTATGTTCTAACCATGGTATTATCTCTGGTTATACAGCAGCTAAAGACAGCAGGCTTGCACTGGTTATCTTTTAGCTCATGTTCCTTCTCCCTAGGTGCTTCCTATTTCTTCTCTAATGACAAGCTGTACTGCAGAATTAACTGTATCTATGAAATGCCCATCACTTTTTAAAGTTTTTAAAGTTGCTAATCTCTCATGTAAGAACTTTTTGATTGGTTCCAACACATGTATCAATATTATGCTCTCCCAGGTCAGTATTGAGGCATACCATACCATTTTTCCTTGCATTAGTGAGATTGTTTCCTCTCAGCAAGGGGGCCCCTTGTCTTTTCTTCCTTCTGATGGTGACATGTAGCAGGTAGTTAACATGGTGCAGAAAGATAGCACAGTCTAGGCCTGCAGTGAAAATGGCCTACAGCTAAAATGTTTCAGACCAAACGTAGTTGGAAGATGCACTGAGTGGAACCATAAACACACACGTAATTATTTCTTCTCATAATTATTCTAATCCTTATTTAAATGCACAAAACTCACATGAGTCTATGAGATTTATTTTTTAGATAGGGGCAAGTAGTCATGTGGGGCAAATAGTCAGGTCCCCATGGCGCTAGTGACTTAACCCAAGCTCTCACCAGAGAAATGACAAAGGAAATCATGGGAAGATTGAGAACTGTTATCCCTCCATTGGAGCTGAAGGGTCACTATAGGCCTCACTGATAGAAATATCATGGTTAACTTTAAAAATAAAGCCTCAAAGCAATCTTCCACAGCTTGTACTTGTGCTCACAATGGAAAGAGCAAGTAGTAAAATGTCATATGTATTCTACATTCTACAAAGTAAAGATAAAATATATGGGAAAAAACTAAAAAGTAAGAAAAAATATTGAGTGGCCTTTAAGAGGGATTTCCCTCTTCACAGGTACTTACTACTTTTGAATTTGTTACCAAAAAATTGCTATTTTCACTTTATCTGTAGGCTTTCAGGCCTTTTCCAACATGCTGCTCTTCTCAGCACATTCTGTTTTGCTTTGACTATTGGCTCCTTCTCCTCAAATACTTGCCTTCATTTACCTAAAACCAATCCATCCTTGAGACTCCATTAGAATTATCATTCCCTTCAGGCTCTTTCTCTGACACCATTAATGTTCTTCAATGAACTTTCCCCTTGATTCTTAGATTCTTATCACTTTACATGTAACTCAGGGGGACTACTTCTTCCTTCTAGTCTTGTAGTCCCAAATTGGTTATCCCTATGTCTGGCCAATTGTAGATGCCTAGAAATATTATGAAGTAAATAGATGGATACAAATTTAAAATACCATTTAAAATTCCTTGTAAAAATACATTCACATGAAAAAAGCTGAAGAAACTCAGGATGTTTTGTTGCTGTTCATTATTTGTTTCTCATTGATAAGGAAATGATTCTAGTGCAGTACTTCAGCTAGCAAACAATCTATGGATCTGTACTGTGTGTCCAGGAATTCTGTGGGACAGTGCCAGGCAAATAAATTCTTAAGAACACCAACTCCACAAGATGCTCTGGAGAAAGGGCAGGGAAAACAGTCTATAAGCAAATAAGTTCAGGAAATGCTGTATATGCTTTCCTCCCTCTAAAGAATTACAACATGTACTATCACATTTCAGTCTGGTAAAAAGTCCTGTTGTAAAGTATTTATTTGCAATTCAGTGGTTCTCAAATTTATTTAAATATGAATCTTTCCTTTATGCAGTATTTGTTAACAATTATTTCCCAGAACACTTCGGGTATTACTGGGGTTTAGAGATAAGGCTTCCAGAGAAAGAGTTTTCTGCTTATAATGAAGACAAAACATGTGAAAAATACTGGGAGGATACAGAAAACAAAAGACTTTTCCCCAAAATACTAATAAAATATAACATTTATTGAGTGTACCATATGGTAAATACTATGCTAAGTATTTTACATATATTGGCTTGTTTAAATTTTACAAAAAAAATCTAGGAGTATGGAACCATTATTCTCACTCAATGACAAGAAGATTAAAGTATAAAGAGGTAACTGTGCTGTGGACCACAGAAGTGCCACATCCCCTTGGACATCAAACTCATTCTCCTTGCTGTGCTAATAAGACCACTGAGGAGCACAAACCCCATTTCCCTGGTAGAACAGGTGATGGAGGGAGAGAACACACTTCTTATTTACTCCTCTTCTCTTTTCTTTCCCAGGTCTCTTGAATGTCTACTTTGTCTCAGTTTGTCTCTGGAGTTTCAAAAATAATCCCTCTGGTCAAAAAGCATTCAGTCCAGTCCATCAAGTGAATCAGTTTACATGATCCAAGGCAGATTAACAAGTGAATGGGAGGAATATTGACCCCATAGGTTATATAAAGAGTACCCAAAGACTGCAGGGGAGGAATTAAAGTCCCATGTAGGGCTGCTTCCTCTCTCTCTCTCTCTCTCTCTCTTTCTCACAGGAAATGAACTCAGGACCTTCTGCTTGCCAGGCAGGTGGGAGTGCTAGTGAACTACATCCCCAGCCCTTGCACACATTTCCGAGGCTGAATATTCACAAGGAACATTTGGTACCATGGTGTGTGTGTGGGGGGGTGGCTCATCTACAAATCACTAAAAATATTTTATTAAGTAGGTTTATTAGTGGAACTTGGGAGATAAGGATACCTGTCTCCTGTTTCAAACCTTCCCTAGAGTTCTAGCAGATGAATAATATGGCAAGAAGCTATCTCAGGAAACAAGCATAAAATTTCATTTACACAGGGATAACAAAATAAATATAATTTTGGGTAGAATAAATATTGGCTCTTATTTTTAAGTAAAGTAATGTATCTCCTTAGATCATACTACCAACCACATTGCTCTTTGAATGTCTTCCTCACAATCAGGATGGGGTGATTCATTGAGAACTAGGGCTTTATCTTCTTTTCTACCCCAACCTTTGGCACATGGCTTGCTGCTGAATAAATGTTTGGAGAGGAGAGATGGAAGGGAAAGGCAGGGAATAATAAAGGGAAGGGTCTTTGGATAGGGTACTGGAGAATCATGCTAAGAAAATTTCAGGGCTTTGATCCCTGAATCCTGTAGTAAAGATTCAGGTTTGGGGGAAATATCCATTACTTCCTCAAAGTTCCTGTGTGATTATTTCACCATGAAAATAATCTTGGGCTAGGGCCGGGGATTTAGCTCAAGTGGTACAGCACCTACTCTGGAAGCACTAGGGCCTGAGTTCGATCCCTGGTACCATTAAAAAATAATAATAATCTTGGCTGACCTATGGATGCATTTCTGATCTCTCATGTGGATAAGGAGCCTCAGGCCAACCCTCCATTTTGCTGAAGACTATTACTGAGAGGAGAGGAGAAGGTAAGACTGCTTGAAATTCAGCTACTGCTATATAAAGAATAAGGCCCATGAAAAATTGATCATGACACTGCAGCCAGGAAAATATTATTTATAATGCAATATTTAAACACACATACTATATTCCTATTAATGATGAAAAGAGAACCAAGGTCATAGCAAATCAAAGTCAGTTCAATGACACCAGAGGGAAGAAAGACTGTCGAAGTGTATCCCTGCACAATACCATTCTTTGTCCCACTAAGAGAGTGAGGAGCCTTCCAATCCAAAAAATGAGCAAAGATTTTCTCAATAAGAACTTTCAAGACACTAAGCAGTTCCAGAAAAGAGCAAAGTTTAAGTACACTAGCCTTTTTCCCCTAATTTCTTTGTCTTTAAAATGAGGGTAATAGGGTCTAAAATCTTCCCAGGCCTTCATTTCCTTATCTACAAAATGAAGAATCTTCTAGATGATCTCCAAATTAACAAATTCCAATTCTGAGTATGCAAATCATGTAGTGAATGTAAATTACTAAAAGGATGAAATCTAGACTCTTATGATAGACCTGGACTCACAGGCAGCTCTCATACATTCTTATAGAAGGACAATGATCAACTTCTTAACCCCTCTCAACCTCAGATTCCTGAGTGATAAAATGAGATGCTAACAATACCTACCTCAGAAATTTCTTCTGAGTACTAAGTAACTCAAGATAACACTGCAAGTAAAAGGGGAGATACAGAAATCAAGCCCAAGACTATTCAACTTCAGCCTATGCTCTTTTCATTACAGTAGTGGAGAATACCAGCATGAATAAATGTCTATAAAGCCAAGCAGAATGCAATAGAAACAAAAGCATTTTGCTGTTCGATGACAGGGGCAAAAAAGAAATAATGGTTTCTACAAGTGAAAGCAGCAAGTTGTTTCTTCATGAAAAGAGCTCTGGGGTCAGAGACCAGGTATTGACACATATAACCTTTTTGAATCTCAGTTTCTTCTTGCACATAACATGAACAATAAGGGTACCTGGTCTATGGAGTTAAGAGTACAGATAAAGTAATGTACATAATCGCTAAGCATAATACCCAGAACTTAAGAGCACAACAAATTAAAGCTATTACTATTAATGGTAGGTGTTAAAATTATGTAAATATTTTCATTAATGATCAAAAGTTGTAGAATGGGGCCAGAGGGTTAGCTCAGTGGTTCTGGTGCCTGCCTCGCAAGCACAAGGTCCTGGGTTCGATCCCTGGTAACCACATACAATGCTGGGCATGGAGACTCACGCCCACCAGCAATCAATACCACATACCACAGAGCCGGGCGTGGTGGCTCACGCCTGTAAGCCCAGCACTCGGGAGGCAGAGACAGGAGGATTGCTGAGTTCCAGGCTTGACTGGGCTACATAGTGAGCTCAGAGCCAACCTGAACTACAAAGTGAGACCTTGTCTCAAAAAAAAAAAAGTTGTAGAATGACCTTAGCAATCCACAAGATGTTGGCTACACTAAAAAAAAACAGAAGCTCACAATAACATTTTCTTACTTCTTTTCACAATGGCTTTTAAACTTCTATATCACAAGAAGAAAAAGTCTGCAAAGTACAAAGCTTTGGCCTTCAACCAGGCCTTATTCTCAGAGACATTATTTATACTTCAGATTTATTATTTTCTTCTACGGCACTGACAAGAAATAACCTTCCATTCTCTTCCATGTTAAAAGAGTATACTGCTTCTTGGCCCCATAAATAATTCAGAGCTGTATTAATATTTTAAGAAGAATAAGCAATATATTTTTGCCCCTAGAAAAACCAAGAGGATTGAAATTAGTTATTTGTAGCTGAAAAGTTAATTGAGTCAACATATTGATTGTTTTTTCTTCCAGGTTTTATTGCCTACACAATGAAGAGCAACGCCTGATTCCATTCCAAATGCTGCATACTTAATTATATCTGCTAGAGTTTATTATTATGAAAACTCAAAAGCACCCAACCGTGAACTTAAATTCTCTTACTCATTTGATACTGAACCTAGAGCCACTCCCCTGTTTACAACATTGCACTCTGCTTCATGTAGATTCTTTTTAAAGTGATAGATGAGAATTTCCATAAGTATCAGATTTGTAAGTTAGCAGTTACAACCCAGATGAAGAAAAAAGAAATGGAGCACTGTGCAGAGACAGACCACACAAGTGGCTCACAGGTGAGCTCGTGGAAACCTAGATAACAAAGCAGTTACCTGTGCAAAGCAGTTACCATTACCTGTGCCCAGGGTGGTGGCCTGCTGCCTGGCCTCCATTTCAAGCCATGGCTGCGGAGAGACAGACCAGGTAAGTGGCTCACAGGGGAGCTTGTTGGAAACTAGACAACAAAGGAGGCCCACGCCACTACCTGCACCCAGGGCAGCGGCATGCTGGCCAGTCCCATCTCACACCAAAACTATGTAGAGACAGAGCAGGCAAGATAAAGGTTGAGGGATATCTCCTCTTGACTAATGTGTTTAGCATGGTATATTGTTGTTGGTGATTTTGATGCTGTGTTGTTACTTTTTTTATTTCTTCACTCTGAAATAACTTTTTTTTTCATTTTTCAACTTTGCTGGTACTGAATCTGTCTAATTTTTCTGAGTTTCTGTCCTTAACTACTTTCATCTTTATAGAAGAGGAAACTAGTTTCTGTTTTGCCTTCTACTGCTAGGTCCCCCTGTTTACCTCTAGTTCCAACACCCTCTCCTGTCTTCTAGTCAGAACCAATATCCAGAAGTAAAAGGATCTCAGTCTTCCCTAATTCTTCTTCTTTATTATTATAAGAAGGTGTGCAGTCTCCAGTGGTCCTGAAGTTCTCAGTTGGTACTGTCTTATATATATCCCTTTAGCCTCTGGCATATATGAGGTTCTTGAGATCTATCTGATCTTTATAAATTTGCTAACCCTATTTCTAAGCTTTCACTTTGTCTTCCTACCTCAATTCCTCAGTGATGTTTTATTCCCAAAGGGTACTGCTGGTACATTTAAGACCTGAATGTTGTAAAAACATTGCTGATTAATTCTAAATTTTGTCATATGGACATAGAGGTAACTCACGAGTTCAAAGAATAGAAATTATCAAACCTTTTCATTTCCTTTGCTGTGCATTGTTGATGGTACTGATTGTATTATGGCAACAAAGATAATATGATTGTTCTGTTCAAATACTTCCAATGGGGTGCCAGGGCTGAGGAGTCTCAAGGGTCATTACAGATTTAAGGAGGACAACTGAGGAAGGAGTCACTTCCAAAGGGTCCCAAATAATAGAAAGAAAGAGACTTGCAACATACATTGCCCAGACAACAGGTAAGGAATTAAACAAATAACATTACCAACAACAAAGGAGTAGAAATGAGAAAATATTCAAAAAGCCAGACACAAAGATCACCATTACAGGGAAATTCAGGGAAAAGGGAAATAGAGCAAACTGAAACTCTAACACCAGGACTCTTTGAGATGGTAACAAAAGCAGATCTAATCAAATGGAATCAGAACTAATCTCTGAGACCAAAACAGAGATACTGTCCACAGTGAAAGACTTCATTAAAGATCAGTGAGATGATGCAATCTAAGATCACAAAAGCAATGGAACCTTTTAGTATATGTGCTGCTGAAGTGAGCACTAATGGAACCTTTTAAACAGGTTCAAGCATAGGTTCAGGTGATGAAGAAGGAGAACTCAGGTTTGCGAAGTAGGATGAATGAAGCAGAGAACCGAATTTCAGACCTAGAGGACAGGATGGCAGCCAATGCACAGGAGAGACATAATCTATGAAAAAGAGCAAGGGGCCATGAGAAATCAATCCAACAGCTTCTAGATGATTCAAAGAAGAATAACATAAGACTGACTGGAGTCACTGAGGAAACAGGAGACAATACAAAGGACATAAAAAAACTGTTGACAGAGATAATGATAGAAAACTTAACAGGAAAAGAATTGGACATACAGATAAATGAGGCCTACAGGACTCCAAATGGTCATGACATAAAAATATCTACACCTAGACATATAATTATCCAGGTTTCAGATACACAACAAAAGAAATACTGAAAGCAGTTAGAGAATGGAAGAAAATCACCTACAAAGGGAAGCCCATTAGGATCACAGCAGACTTTTCAACACAAACACTCAACACAAGGACAGCCTGGAGGAAAGTGTTTCAAGCATTGCAGGAAAACAACCTCCAACCCAGACTGACTTATCCTGCAAAACTATCTTGCAGAATAGATGGGGAAATAAGATACTTCCATGTCAAAGAACACCTGAAAAACTTCACAAACATGAAACCTGCACTCCAAAACATTCTAAAGAATATCTTGGAAAAAAAACAAAACAAAAAAACTTACATACCCACAAGACCCAACAGAGTGAACTCACTGGGGCAAACCAGAAACTGAATGGAAAAGGGGAAAAGTAAGGAAGAAAAGAGCCAAGAACAGGAGAAAACGGCAGCTCTAAATCTGTCCATATCAGTCATAACCATTAATGTCAATGGACTCAATGGGCCAATTAAAAGACACAGACTGGTAGACTGGATCAAGAAGCAAGATCCTACAATCTGTTATATAAAGGAAACACACCTAATTCAGAAAGAAACCCATAGAGTGAAAATAAAGGGATGGAAAACAATTCTTCATGCCACAGGAAATTTCAAAATACCAGGAGGGGCTATCTTGTATGCAGATAAAATAGATTTCAAACCCAAACTGATTAAGAGAGACAAAGAAGGTCACTATATTCTCATACAGGGAACAGTCCAGGAGAAAGAAATAACAATCATAAATATTTATGCACCAAACTCTAATGTACTGGGCTACGCAAAATAAACATTAATAGACAAGAAAAGCCTGATAACCACTAATACAACAGTAGTAGTGGACTTCAATACTCTATTGTCACAAATTGACAGATCAACTGGACAAAGAATCAATAAGGAAATATTTGAGCTAAGCCAGATGTTTGAACAAATGTACTTAATAGATGCCTACAAAGTATTTCACCCTATAAAGTCAGAATATATGTTCTTATCAGCTGCTTATGGATCATTCTCCAAAATAGATCATATCCTAGCTCAAAGAACAGGTTTAAGTAAATGCAAAGGAACCGAAGTTATCTCCTGCATACTATCAGACCATAGTGCCTTGAAACTGAAACTCAATAGAAAAGAAGTTCCAAGATCCTCACAAACACATGGAAATTGAACAATACTCTGTTGACTAACCAATGGGCCACAAAAGAAATTAAACAAGAAATTAAACAGTTTCTACAATTAAATGATGACCCCAGTATAATATACAGGAACTTATGGGACACAATGAAAGCAGTTCTACGTGGGAAATTCATGACAGTGAATGCCTACACTTGGAAAATAGAGCAGACTCAAATAAACAATCTAATGATGAGCCTCAAACTATTAGAAAAAGGGGAGCAAGACAAACACAAAGCTCATACAAGGGAGGAAAGTTTAAGAATCAGAGCAGAAATTAATGTAATGGAGACAAAGAGAATAACACAAAGAATCAATGCATCTAAGAGTTGGTTTTTTGAAAGGATAAACAAAATCGACAGAATCTTACCCAACCTTATCAAACAAAGGAAGGAAAAGGCACAAATCAATGCTATTAGGAATTAAAAAGGGAAATCACTACAGATCCAGTGGAAGTCCAAAGGATAATAAACACATATTTTGAAAACTTGTACTACAAAAAGATGGAAAACCTAGAAGAAAAGGGTAGATTCCTAGACACATATGAACTTCCAAAGCTGAACAAAGAGGATATAAAAATGTTGAACAACCTGATATCAATCTGTGAAATTAAAAACATAATAAAAATCTACCAACAAGGAAAAGCCCTGGTCCTGGCTTCAATGCTGAATTCTGCAAAACTTTTAAAGAAGAGTTAATGCCACTACTTCTCAAACTCTTTAATGAAATTGAAAGAGAAGCAGTATTCCCACAATCACTCCTTAAAGCAACCAATACCTTGATGCCAAAAGTGGAGAGAGACCCAACCAAAAGAGAAAACTACAGGCCAATCACTCTAATGAACACTGATGAAAAAATCCTCAATAAAATATTGGCAAACAGAATACAGAGAGTTATCAAGAAAAGCATACACTTTGATCAAGTTGGATTTATCCCAGGGATGCAAGGCTGGTTTAACATACATAAATCAATTAATATAATACACTATATTAACAGTCTCAAAGGCAAAAATCATATGGTCATCTCAATAGATGAAGACAAAGCATATGGCAAATGCAACACCCACTCATGATCAAAACCCTACAGACAATTGGAATAGATTGACTTTATCTCCATCTAGTGTAGTTGGATACAAGGTCAAGGCTCATAAATCAGCAGCTTTTGTATACACAAACAACAGACTCACTGAAAGAGAAATCAGGGAGTCTATCTCTTTCACAATAGCACCCAGAAAAGTGAAATATCTAGGAATCAATTGAACAAAGGAGGGGAAAGACCTCTACTCTGAAAACTATAGGACTCTGAAAAAAGAGGTAGAAGAGGATGTCAGAAAATGGAAAGACATCCCTTGTTCTTGGCTAGGGAGAACCAACATCATCAAAATGGCTATACTCCCAACAACTACTATACAGATTCAATGCAATTCCGATTGAAATCCCAACACCATAATTCACAGAACTAGAGAAAATAATCCAAAAATTCATCTGGAACCACAAGAGACCTAGAATAGCAAAAGCAATTCTAAGCAACCAGGATGTCAAGGGCTATTACAGTACCAAATTAAAACTGTACTTTAAAGCCTCTGTGATAAAAACTGCATGGTAATGGCAAAGTAACAGACCCAAGGACCAGTGGACTAGATTAAAAGATCCAGAAACAACCCCGGATACACTAGGCCACCTTATCTTTGACAAAAGAGCCAAACATCCTCAATGGAGGAAAGAGTCTCTTTCATAAATGGTACTGAAAAAACTGGGCTTTAAACTGCCAAAAACTAAAGCTAGACCTATCTCTTTCACCATGTGCTAAACTAAAATCATAGTGGATTAGAGACTTAAACATTAAAACAGAAACGATAAACCTGCTGCAAAACAGGTTAGGTAGAACTCTTGGAGACATTGGCTTAGGCAGAGACTTTATGAACAAAACCTCAGTAGCATGAGAACTAGTAGAAAGAAACAACAAATGGGATCTTATCCTACTGAAAAGCTTCTGCACAGCAAAAGAAACCATTGTCACCACTAAAGGACAACCAACAACATGGGAACAAATCTTTATTAGCTATTTGTCAGACAAAGGGCTACTATCTAGAATATATAAAGAACTTAAACAAATCAGCCCCCCCCCCAGTTTAAAGACCCAATTAAAAAATGGGCATCTGAAATGAACAGACACTTCTCAGAGGCAGAAGTCAAAGCAGACAAGAAGCATATGAAGAAATGTTCAACATCACTGGTCATTCGAGAGATGCAGATGAAAACAATACTGAGATTTCATCTAACTCGACAAAGAATGGCTGCTATTGTGAAATCAACCAGCAATAAATGCTGCCGAGGATGCAGGAAGAAAGGAACCCTTCTCTTCTGTTGGTGGGATTGTGGACTTGTGCAACCATTGTGGAGATCAGGGTGAAGATTCTTCAGAATACTAGGATTAGAGGTCTCATTTCACCCTGTTAATCCCCTGCTAGCAATATACTCGAAGGAATGAAAAGAATCATATTGTAAATACATACATACACACATGCTCATAGCAGCTCAGTTTTTGAGAGCCCAGTTTTGGAAATACCCCAGATGCCCATCAACTGGAGAGTGGATAAAGAAGATATAGGTTTAAAAAAAAATAAAATGAAGTATTACTCTGCCATAAAGAATGACAATTTTCATTTATGTGCCAATCGATACACCTTGAGGACACATTATTAAGTGAAATAAATAGATCAAAGATATGTAAGTACCATATCTTTTCTTTGGTATGAGAATCTATAGATGTAAATTGTTTTAGAATGTATGATATATTTTGTAAAATAGGAAATATTTAAAGATAATGTTCGATTTCCTGAGTTTGATTCCCGGTAACCACATACAATGCTAGGCGTGGAGACTCATGCCCATCAACAATCAATACTACATACCACAGTACCGGGCATGGCGGCTCACCTGTAATCCCAGCACTCGGGAGGCAGAGACAGGAGGATTGCAGAGTTTGAAGCTTGCCTAGGCTACATAGTGAGCTGAGAGCCAGCCTGAACTACAAAGCAAGACCCTGTCTCAAAAAAAAAAAAAAAAAAAAAAAAAAAAAAAAAAAAAAAAAAAAAAAAAAAAAAAAAAAAAAAAAAAAAAAAAAAAAAAAAAAAAAAAAAAAAAAAAAAGAATTAACTTGTGTCATATACTGGTACAAATTCCCCAAAGTTGAGTGTGATTGTGAGCAGTATATAAAATGTACCAATAAAGAATTCAATTTAATAAAAAAGAAAAAGAAGGGAACTATAATTTATTTTTTTCTATTTTGATTCAGATCTCTGTGTGAATGATCTTATTTAGTCTATACAATAACATTTGGTGTAAGTAATATCTTCTGAAAGTACCTGTGAGAAATAGAGGTCCAAAAAATTTGAGTTAAGTTTTAGGAACACAGAACCAAAACACACATTTAGTCCAGCAGCTCAAGCTTCTCCCAGAGTCTTGCAGTACTGACATTGCTAATAATATCAAGAGCTATTGAGAATTTCCATGAGTCAGTCTCAGTTTTGTTCATATCTATTAATTCATTTAACTCTTACAACAATTCTTTTGAATAGAGACTACTGTTATCCCACTGTACAGTGGAGGAAAATAAAGCTAAGGGCTGAAGTGGCTTTCCTTAGTATAAAGTGTAGGAACTGGGATTGGAAGTCATAGCTTGACTCCACAGCCTTGTTTTTCCTGTTACATAAGCTATATTTTCAGACACTCAAACCTAGACAACAAGGAAGTGGGCTTTCATTAGAAATCAGGTGAAGTAAAATTACCAGGGAGCCATCTTCTCAGCTCTACATAAGACTCTAAACACCTATGTAATGAATATAAGGTGGCCATGGCAGGTAACTCACAGATAAGTTGAAAGTGTAACAATTTGGATGTTGATTTCAGGTTGTGGTCTGGGATCTGATGCAAACATGATCTCCCAGGATGATTCCAACGTGTCCAGCAAATGACCAAACCTAATTATATTCTAATTTCAAATTCCAACTATTCAGGGTGTTACATAACCAACCAATCCATAAGGAGAAAGAGTGTGTCCAGTTAGCTGAGTGAACACAGCACAAGGTGCTCCTCATTTGGCAAGAAATCATTTCTTATCTTGAAAAGTGGGCTAAATTTGAATGAAAAGTGAGAAAAAATGTTACTTTTGGTAGAGCTGAAGCTGTGTAACCACAGTTTTATATACTTGAGCATGTACACAGAGGGCTCCTGGTCTTTTCACACACAGCACACACAGTACATAGCAGAGTTGTTACAGTCCGGTCTGTGCACATACCCTTTGCAAACAGAGTCCACCTGATTATGGAGACATGGACTTAGATCAAATGTGGAGAATCTAGATATGCAGTATATTTATCAGGTATTTACCTAATGTCAGAACCTATGCTGTCTCAGCTGGCTCCATGCAGAAGGGCAAAAAGAGAAGGATAGAGAGATAAAAAGCTCACAGTGCTTTTGCTGAACTTATTTCAGAAAAGACATATCATCATTAATATCATATTTTGTCCATCACACATACTAATACTGTTGCAATGTGGGAGGGGATTACATAAGAGTTAAGGTTGAGGATCATTAAGAACCATCTTGAAAGACTAGTATAAACAGCTACTATTTAATATACTATACATAGCTACTGTAAATAGCAAACAATACAATCACACAACTGAAAGCTATTTTTAAACATTCAGAAAAAATCATTTGGAACATGCAAACAACTAAAATAGATTTTATTTTTAATTACACTAGTTGATTTTTGAATAAACTGGGTTCAAATCAGGGCTAATTATATGAGAAATTTTCCAGTTCATAGGATTTTCTTAGAGTTTGATGATCAACCCCTCAGGATTCCTACAGACAAAATAATCAGAAAAATCGAAACCTTATTGATTATAGTGGACCAGATTCGTACTTATTAGCAGTTGTGATAGAAGCATCCCCCATCTTACAGATGTCATCTCTTAATGTCTTAATTTCTCTCCTAGATTCACCCATGTACTTACCTTTGCCTGATCATTTGTGATTAGCAATTCTCTGACTTCTCTGCTGAAATTTTTTTTCCTAACACAGTTAAGATTCTCTCTCTCTCTCTCAATTTCCTGTTTAGTTCTCCACACTGCAGTCTACCTACAGGTTACTGACATACTGCATTGTTCCAAACACAGATTCTAAGACATTGCTCATACTCAGCTTATCACTCTCTCTTAGGATCTTTCTTTGTGGAAAAGTTATTTGAGAACCACTTTCTAATTGTATTATCTTGTGCAAATTTCAACTTTTCCCTTTCTTGAGCCTTCTTTTGCTATCTTAAAAGGGAGATACATTTACTCAGCTAGTTAACTAGCATGATCATTTACTAGGTATTTGACTTTGTGAAGTTATTTGCACTTGATTTTCACTCATCTGGGTAGTGGAGATAGGGAGACCTTTTTCAGAAGGTTGTAAAGATTGAGATAACAAATATGAAGCACTTGAAATATTGGCCAATACATAGAGTATAATCGGTAAACACTGGGCACCTATGTAAATGACTATTAAAACATACTGTGAAATTACTATTCTCAGTTTTGTAATGTCTAAGAAAATTACTCTGTCCAGTATTTTTCATCTCACCCAAAATATCTTTGCTCTATATTTCTGTACTTACTTTAAACTATATGTAAATAGTAAACTGAGTGTGGACTTGAAATGTTTACATGGATTTTAGTAATGGTTCCTTCATTTATTAACTGTGTGACCTAAGGAAAGTGCCTAAACTTCCTAACTTCGGCTTTCTCCTTTGTAAAATGGAAGTAATAAATATACTTTAATATTATAAGACTTTAATGAAGTGATAATTATAAAAGTTGATACCACAGAAACTGATATATAATAAAAAATCTATAATCATGTGTTCCCTTTGCTTAAGATCCTTTTTTGAAAAGCAATTTAATATTATGAATCAGTTATCTTCTTTTCTAGACAGGAATTCCACATCTGAGAATTTCTTGAGAAGATGATGTAGATTTTTATACATTATATTATATATCATGTGTATGCCTATATATATCTTTTAACACAGCTGTACTTAAAAATTTTTATTAGTACATACTTCAGATAAATGATTACTTTCAGCCTGAATGTTTTTTAAATGTACATATCATATCTTCATCATTTTTACTATCTCCACGTTTGCCCTCTCCTTTAGCTTCATTCTCAGGTCCCTTTCCGCCTATACAGCCTACCTTTCCATTTTTAACATGGCTGCTTTATTTTGCTCTTAAAATCATTCACATTTTGGATATGTCATAGTAGAAAACCATGCATCATTTATCTTTTGTGACTGACTCATATCATGCTCAGCAATATGATCTCATGCAATATGATCTTCCTACAAATGACTCAGATCTGTCATTCTTACAGAGTGAGGAGTAATATATACTATATAACATATTTCCCTTATCCATTCATGTGTTTCCGTGCATACAGGCCACTTTCATGATTTATCTATTGTGAATTGTATTGCTACAAACACGTGTGTGTTTGTATTTCTGCAGCATGATGACTTTAGCACTTTCTGGTAGACACCAAGTGAAATAGTTGGTGAAACAGAATTTACATTTTTACTTTTGGAATTTAAATTTTTACTCTCCATACTGACTCCTAAAGTGGTGACATTGGTTTACATCCCCACCCATAACATAGATCTCAAGCTCCTTTCCCTTGCATCCTTGCCAGCATTTGTTTTTGAGTTGAAGATGACATTAATTCTAGTGCAATAATGTGGAATTTCACTTTTGTTCTGATTTACACTTTTTGATGGCCAAAGATGCTGAACTTTTTTTCAAGTATTTATTGGCTATTTGCAATTCTTCTTCTGAGATGCATCCATTCATTTTAATTGCTCATTTAATGATTTCTCTTTTATTTTTGGAAGTTTTAGGTTCTTTGTATATTCTTCACATAATTCCTCTGTCAGAGTAGTAACACTATTTTTCCATTCTGTAGATTCCATATTCTCTCTGTTGCTTGTTTTTTGGGATATGCAGAAGGTTTTTTTAAAAAAAAATTCATATTATTTCACTTGTTAATTCTTGGTATTATTTTTTGTGTAAATAGGGTTCTATTCATAAAGTCTTTACCTATACTTAAGTCAAGAGTTTTACCAAGTATTTTTCCAACATATTCAGTGTTTCTACTTTTATATATACATCTTTGATTCATTTTATTTTATTTTAGTACAGGATAAACTAAAATCAAAGTGGATTAGAGATCTAAATATTAAAACAGAAACTCTAAACCTGCTGCAAAACAGGGGAAAAAATCTTTACCAGCTGTTCCTCAGACAAAGGGCTACTATCTAGAATATATAAAGAGCTTAAAAAATAGCCCCCCCAATTTAAGACCCAATTCAAAAATGGGCATCTGAAATGAACAGACACTTTTTAGAGGAAGATGTAAAAGCAGCTAAGAAATATATGAAGAAATGCTCAATGTCACTGGTCATTCAAGAGATGCAGATGAAAACAACCCTGAAAGATCATCTCATTTCAGAAATAGCTGCTATTTTGAAATTAGACAGCAACAAATGGAGAAAAAGGAACCCTTCTTGGTGGGAATGTAGACTGGTATAACCACTATGGAGATCAATGTGGAGATTCCTTAAAAAACTAGGATTAGAGGTCCCATTTACCCTGTTTTCTTACTGGGGATATACACAAAAGAATTACAAGATTCATATCACAATGACACATGTGCACCTATGTTTATAGAAGCTCATGTTTGTGATAGCTAAATTCTGGAAATAACCCAAATGCCCATCAACTCTAGACTGGATAAAGAAGATGTGTTTTTAAAAAAAGAAAATGGAGTATTACTCTGCCATAAAAATAATATAATAATTTTGAGTCATTCTCAAATGACGTTAACTGAAGAACATACTCAGAAGTCAACTAAATAGATCACAAATGTATAAATATTTTATCTTTTCTCTGATATGAGAAACTGAAGATGTAAATGAGTTCTAGAATGTATGCTAGATATTGTGAAACAGTGAATATTAAAAGGGAAATGGGGTTTAGGAGTAAGTAATGAGGGGAAAGAAAAATTTGATGGTTAAAAAAGGAAACAAAGCTTGTGCATTTGGGGCAGGGGGTTGTAGAGTGGGTAGGGAAAGGGAAAAATGAGAATTAAGTTATAACATATTTTAGTACAGGAAGAGAGAGATCATAAAGACTCATTCTTTTGGATGTGGATAACTAGTTTCCCAGGACCATTTATAAAGGCACTTTCTTGTTCCAGCATATATTTGTGGCTCTGCTGTCAAAGATCAAAAGAACGAAGGTGCTTCTATTCTAATCCAGTGGATCTTTATTGTGGCACTACTATCCTGTTTTTATCATTGTACCTTTTTCCTTTTTTTTAGTACAGCATGAAGTCTGGGATTGTAATCCCTACTAATTTCCTCTTGCTGCCCATGATGTCTTTGGTTATTCTGGGTCCCTTATGATGGTACATAAATTTTAAATTATTTTTCAAGTTCTATAAAAAAACAGGATATTATTGTGTACAATTGTGTTAAATCTATATAGCATTTTTGATAATATGCCTTTATCATAATGCTAATCCCATCTATCCAAGAGGAGTATCTTTCCAATTTCTAATGTGTTCTTCAATCTCTTTTTAGACTGACAGTTTTCATTCTAGATCCCTTAATTCATTGGCTAGGATAAGTTCCAGACACTAAATTTTTTGAAGTTATTAGGAATGAGTTGTTTATCTGATTTCTCTTTGAATCAGTTCATTTTTGTTACATAGGAATGTTGCTGGTTATTGTACATCTACTTTGTAGACTGTCATTTTGCCGATTCTGCTTATTCTAAAGAGCCTTCTGGTGACATTTTTGATCCTATGTACAGGAACATGTCATTTGCAAATAAACTACTTTTAATTTTTCATTTCCTATTCACATACCTTTATTTATTTATTTATTTATTTATTTATTTATTTATTTATTTATTTGATGGAGTCTCTCTTTGTAGTTCAGGCTGGCCCTGAGCTCATGATGTAGACCAGGCAAGCCTTGAACTCAACAATCCTCCCACCTCTGCCTCCTGAGTGCTGGGATTACAGGTGTGAACCACCATGTCTGGGATTTTTTTTTTCTCTTTCTTGCTTTGGCTAAAGTTTTGAGCACTATATTGAACAGGAGAACTGACAATGGGCACCCTTGTCTTGTCCTTGAATTCAGGGGGAATTCCTTTTCTCTATATATTGTTAGTGGGTTTGTCATACATGGCTTTGATCATTGTGAGCTAAGATGCTTCTTTATCAATTTTCATCAAAATTTTTATCTTTAATGAACACTGGTTTTTGTTACTCTGCTCTAGTGAGATGGTCATGTGATTTTAATATTTACTTCTGTTTTTCTGATGTAACACATGCATTGATTTGCATATATTTAACCATCCTTGCTTTCCTGTTATGAAACTAACTTGGTTGTGTTGCATTTTTTTTACTGATTTGCTGTATTCTGTTTATAAATACTTTGTTGAGGACTTTTGTATCCATGTTAATTAAGGAAATTAATAGGTCCATTTTTCTTTTTAAAAGTTCTTATCTCATTTTGGTACAAAATTGCACTAGCTTCAACGAATGAGCTTGGTAACATTCCTTCCCTTTCAATTTCATGAAAGACTTTGAGGATTATTGGCATTAATTCTTCCATGAAGTTCTTGTAAAACTCAGCAGTGAAAGAGTCAGGTCCTGGGATTTTCGTAGTTTATAAGGTCTTTATTAGCGCCCACATTTCATTGCATGTTTTTGTGTTGTTCATGGTTTTTATATTTTCTTGGTTCAGTTTTGGAAATTCATACATATCTAGAAATCCATTATTATTCTAGATCCTTCATATTATTGGAATATAGGTTTTCAAAGTAGACAATTACAATCTGTATATTGGTGAGGTTCACAGTGATTTCACTTTTTTCGTCTCTCATTGCATTGACATAGGTATCTTCTTTTGGCAAGTTTGACTAGTGGTTTGTCTAATTTATTCTTTTAAAGAACCAACTCTTTGATTCATTTATTCTTTGTACTTTTTAGTCTTATTTCATTAACTACTGCTCTGACTTTATACTTTCCTTCCTTATATATGTTCTAGATTTGAACTATTCTTTTTCTTGAAATTCTGAGGTATGTTATTAAGTAATTTATTTGGAATTACTTTGGTTTTCTGATGTGGGTATTGACAGGTATAAACTTCCATTTTGGAACTGCTTTCATTTGTGCTCCATAGTTTGTGCTATGTTGTAAAGCCATTATTATTTTATTCTTGGAAATTTTATTTTTTTCCTTGTTTTCTCCTATAACCCACTGATAATTCAAGAATATATTATTTATTCTCCACATTTTCCCATAATTTCTGTGATTTATTTTACTATAGATTTCTAATTTTTTTTTTTGAGACAGGGTCTCTCTTTGTAGTTCAGGCTGGATGGGTTCACTATATAGCCCAGGCAAGACTCAAACTCAGCAATCCTCCTGTCTCTGCCTCCCAAGTGCTGGAATTACAGGCTTAAGCCACCATGCCTGGCACTATGATATGAGGTACTAATTGCTGGTGGGTGTGGCCACCACACCCTATATTGCTGTATGTGGTTACCAGGGATCAAACCAGGGACCTGGTGCTTGCCAGGCAGGTGCCAGAACCACTGAGCTAAATCTCCAACCCTAGATTTCTAATTTCATTGCACTCTGATGTGATAACACGCATTAAATTATTTCTTCTATATTTATTTAAGTATGCCTCTTGGCCTAATATCTGCTTGGTTTTGGAGAAAGTTCTGTGTGATACTGAGAAAAATGTGCATTCAATTGTTGAGTGGAACACTTGGTAGCTATTAAGTCCAATTGGTTAAATATGTAGTTCAACTGTGATTTTTTTTGGATGACTTTTTGTCTAGTTCACATATTTGTGAAAGTGGCATATTGAAATTTCCACTGTGACTGTGTTGATGTTTCTCCAGTCTTTTACATGTAGTATTCATTTTATAAACTTAGTTGGGTACACATATACTTACAATCATTATCTTATGCTGTTATATTGTTCCTATTGTGTTGATGTTTCTCCAGTCTTTTACACATAGTATTCACTTTATGAACTTAGATGGGTGCACATTTACTTACAATCATTATCTTATGCTGTTATATGGTTCCTTTCATCAGTGTATAGTGAAATCTTTTGTCTTATTTGAGTACTTTTGCCTTCAAGTCCATTTTGTGTGCAAATAGCTACTCCTGACTGCTTTTAAGATCCTGATGAACAGAGTATTGTATTTCAAATTTTTTTAAAATTGAATTCTTTTTTGGTACATTTTATATACAGTTCACACTCACACTCAACATTGGGAAATTTATACTAGTATAGGACACAAGTTAATTCTCATTTTTACTCATATCCCTACCCACCCACAACCCTCCATCCCTTATATACATGCTATTTCTTTTTCTTTCTGAATCATATTTGTTCTCTCCCCGCATTACATTCCCCCCACACTCCCTTTAAATATTTGCTATATTACAAAATCTATCATACATTCTAGAATTCATTTACATCTACAGGTTCTCATACCAAAGAAAAGATATGGTATTTACATATCTCTGATGTATTCATTTCACTTATTAGTGTGTCCTCAAGGTGTATCCATTTGCACATAAAAGAATGGAACTTGTCATTCTTTATGGCAGAGTAATACTCTATTTTATTAAAAAACCACATCTTCTTTATCCAGTCTCCAGTTGATGGACATCTGTGTTTTAACTTTTGAGTTTTAGTCTATGTGTTTCTTGATGGATATAATGTATCTCTTGTATGCAACATATAGTTCAGCTTTCTTTTTTAATGCAAAATGCTAATTTGTGTCTTTTTACTAAAGAGCTAAGATCAGTTACTTTAAGAGTGATTACTGCTGAGCAGCTCCGGGCCTGCCATGCTGTGTTTCCAGCGGACTGAGGAATGAGCGGTGGGCGGACCGGACCCAGCAGCTCTGGGCCCGCCATGCCGTGTTTCCAGCGGACTGAGGAACAAGCGGTAGGCGGACCAGACCCAGCAGCTCTGGGCCCCGCCGTGCCATGTTTCCAGCGGACTGAGGAACGAACTCAGCAGCTCCGGGCCGCCCTGCCGTGTTTCCGGCGGACTGGGGAACCGGCAGCAGGCGGACCGGACCCAGCAGCTCCGGGCCCACCCTGCCATGTTTCTGGCAGACTGGGGAACCAGCGACGGGCAGACCAGACCCAGCAGCTCCGGATCCACCCTGCCATGTTTCCGGTGCACTGGGGAACCGGCGGCAGGCAGACTGCACCCAGCAGCTCCGGGCCCGCCGTGCCTTGTGTCCAGCAGACTGAAGAACCAGCAGCAGGCGGACCAGACCCAGCAGCTGCGGGCCCCCCTGTGCCCTGTTTTCCAGCGGACAGAGGGAACAGCCGTGGGCGGACCGGACCCAGCGGATGCGGCCGCACTGTGCCTTGCTTCCGGTAGACTGAGGGAGCAGCACGTGGACTCGGCTGAAGGGTGCAGTCTATTTCCAGTGGACTGAAGGCCGCCCACCAGCCCACTGTATCCCGGAGCTGTGCAGTGAGGTGTCAGACATAGAGGTAACTCATAAGCTCGAAGTATCCAGTATAGAATCTAACAAACCTTCTTATCTTATTTACTGTGTTTAATACTGATATTGGCATTTATTGTATTATGGTAACAAACATGATGTGATTGTTCTGCTCAAATACCTACCATGATGTGTCAGGAGTGAGAACTCTCAAGGGTTATTACAGATTCAAGGAGGACCCCCCATGAAAGTGCTGCTTCCAAAGGGCCCCAGATAATAGAAAGAGATCTGCAACAAACATTGTCCTGTCATCAGTCAAAGAAGAGCATTAAAAACAATGAAAGAGTAGAAATGGGAAAATACACAAAAAAAACAGACAAAAAGATCACCACCACAGGGAAATTCAGAGAAAAGGGAAATAGGGAAAACTGAAACTCAAACACCAGGACTCATGGAGATGGTAACTAAAGCAGATCTAGTAAAATGGAAAGCAGAACTCATCTCTGAGATCAAAACAGATATACTGTCCTCAGTGAAAGACTTCATTAAAGAAGAGATCAGTGAGATGATTGAATCCAAGTTAGCAGAAGCAATGGAACCTTTTAAACAGCTTCAAGCAGAACTCCAGGGAATGATGAAGGAGAATGAAAG
>PVIC010012000.1:9347-27771 GCA_004025085.1 Thryonomys swinderianus
TTGTAGTTCAGGCTGGCCCTGAGCTCACTATGGTGCCCAGGCAAGCTGCCGCGAACTCAGCAATCCTCCCATCTCTGCCTCCCGAGTGCTGGGATTACAGGCGTGAGCCACCACGCCCAGCATTATATGTGGTTACCGGGGATCAAACTCAGGTCCTTGCACTTGCAAGGCAGGCGCCGGAACCACTGAGCTAACCCTCTGGCCCCTAGGAGACCATTCTTGAGCATGATGCTTGAGGCTCCCTTCTCAAAGCAGAAATCACTCATTTTTGCAATTTTGAGCTTGTGAAGGGGGGGGCCTTGCAAATTTCTCACATGCCCTCAAAACATTTTCATATTCCCCTGATGGAAAGTGCTTTACTAAACTTTTTAGCCACCAACTCCTCTTCTGCTCCCATTTTATAGGTCTTGACATTACAAGAGCTTCCTTTGTGGTGAAACTCAACTTTTTTTGTTTTTGTTTTTCAGACGATCTGTCTCTCTGTCTCTCTCTCTGTCTCTGTCTGTCTGTCTGTCTCTCTCGTGATATCAGGAATTGAACTCAGGACCTTGCACTTGCCAGGCAGGCACGCAATGCCACTGAGTTACGTTCCCAGACCTAGACAGTCTCTTTATGTTTATAGTTCAGGCTGGCCTTGAATGTAGTCACTATGCAGCCAAGGCTGATGCTGAAATTGTAGTTATCCTCCTACCTCAGCATCCCAAGTGGTGGGATTACATGTATGTCACCATATTTGGCTTCAGAACTTTAAAAATCACTCAGATGTGACATTTGTTCTTCATTCTCAATGTAAAGCTAGCTAAAAGCCCCCAACAATATCTATGCTCTAGTTTGAAACATTGGTATATTGGACGGCCTTGAAATTTTCTCCCACAGTAAGTCTACTGTCCTCAGTCTTAGTCTTCTGAAATGCCACAAACTAGGTTTTTTTTTTTTTTTAAGAGTGAGTTTTTATTGTGGCTGCTGCACGGCTTAGGCCTTGACCGCGAACTTGCGCAGAGGGTACAGCCGCTTTTTCCGCAGCTGCTTCTCGGTCTTCAGCTTTTCTCCTCATGTTTGTTGAGCCGGTGGTGCATGGCTCGCGTCTTCTTGGGCCGCAGGTCTAGTGGCTTGTACTTCTTGTCCTTGTAGAATTTCCGCAGGTTTTCTTTCCGTGTCTGGTTAATAACGGTGAGAACACGGGCGATGGATTTGCAGACAACTCAGATCTTGGAGAGCTTGGACGCCGTGCCGCCAGTCACTTTGGCAATGCGCAGCTGCGACAGCTCCACCTTTAGGTCATCCAGTTGTTTCAGCAGCTCCTCCTTCTTTTTTGTTTTGTTTTGTTTTGTTTTGTTTTGTTTTGTTTTGTTTTGTTTTGTTTTGTTTCTTTTTGAGACAAGGTCTTGCTCTGTAGTTCAGGCTGGCCCTGAGCTTACTATGTAGTCCAGGCAAGCCTGGAATTTAGCAATCTTCCTGTCTCTGCCTCCTGAGTGCTGGGATCACAGGCGTGAGCCACCATGCCCAGCCAGCTCCTCCTTCTTGATGCAAAGGTCCTAAGACTTAATCTTTTTTTTTTTTTTTTGCTTTTTGAGACAGGGTCTCGCTTTGTAGTTCAGGCTGGCCCTGAGCTCGCTATGGTGCCCAGGCAAGCCGCCGCGAACTCAGCAATCCTCCTGTCTCTGCCTCCCGAGTGCTGGGATGACAGGCGTGAGCCACCACGTCCGGCATTGTAGTATGCGGTGTTGATTGTTGGTGGGCGTGTCTCCACGCCCAGCATTATATGTGGTTACCGGGGATCGAACTCAGGACCTTGCGCTTGCGAGGCAGGCGCTGGAACCACTGAGCTAACCCTCCGGCCCCTAAGCCTTAATCTTGACCATAGCTGCACTAGAAGTTGCTGCCGCTGCCTGCTCGAAAGGAAAGAGCTAGTTTTTTTTTTTTTTTAGACAGGGTCTCACTTTGTAGTTCAGGCTGGCCCTGAGCTCACTAGGTAGCCCAGGAAAGCCTCGAACTCAGCAGTCCTCCTGTCTCTCCTCTGGAATGCTGGGATTATAGGCATGAGCCACCATGCCCGGCTCAAACTAGGTTTTAAAACAACAGAAACTGGGTGTGGTGGTGCATACCTGTAATCCCAGAATTCAGGAAGTTGAGACAAGTTTGAGGCTAGCCTGGATTACATAATGAATTCAAGACTAGCTTTAACTACATAGTGAAATCCTGTTGTAGAACAACAACAAAAACATAAGTACAGCCAGATATGGTGATTGAGGAAAATATTGATAAATTTTCTGTCAGATCATAATATGTATGATTTTGAATCCAACTACTAATAGTGTCTTTCTTCCCAGCTGAAACCTCCTGAGCTTTGTCTTTACCACCTACCTTTTTATCAGCATTCTAGTCTAAGCTTAGATGCATCAAGTTCAGTTTCCACATTCTAGGACTGCAGCCACATCTCCCAAGTCTTTCCAAATTCCTCTCATAAACCTCTTCCAAAGCCACATGCTCAGGTAGTGTCACAGCAATAACTCTACTCCTGGTACCAAAATCTATTTGCAAGTCAACTATACCACCCTCATGCAGTCCCCTCATAAGCCCCATCTATGAGCACATGATGCTTTGGGGGATATTTTTGTTTTCTTCTAGTGGTTCTGGGGATTGAACTCAGGACCTTGTGCTTGCCAGGTAGGAACACAGTGCCACTGAGCTACCTCCCTGGACCTGGGGAATATTTTAGATCTAATCCATAACATAATTAATCAAACTGATATGGGAGAAGTCATGGAGCAGAGATGACAAATGCACCATGCTAACTAGTGTCTGGAGTTGGATATCTTTCTTCAACACCAATGTCAGCTTTTGCTCATTATTTCTTATTTCTGTTTTTGTTTTTGTTTTGTTTTCTTTGAGACAGGGTCTTACTTTGTAATTCAGAATGGTGCTAAACTCATTATGTAGCCCAGGCTAACCTCAAATTTGCAGCAGTCCTCCTGCCTCTGCCTCCCAAGTTTTGGGATTATAGGCGAAAGCTACCATGCTGAGCATTGTGGTATGTGGTACAGAGGAATCTAACTCGGGATCTTGTGGTTGCCAGGCAGGCACCAGAACCACTGATCTAAATCACTGGCTCTGTTCATTTTTTCTCTTGCCAAATATTCTGAACATTTTGGGCTTTTGTGTACTTCTCTCCAGCATTTCAGTGTTTATTCCCATATTTTATGTGGGTCCTTTTTACCATCTCTGGAACTTTCTCTTGGTACTTCAGAGCACAGATATGCCTATGAGGTAGATGTAGCACTCTCTGTTACAGCTCAGTAATTTTCCAAATGTGTGTCTTACCTGGGGGAGATGTGTACTTTCCTTTTGCAACATGCCTTCACAAATGGGAGTCTGCTAAATCCCAAAATATTTCTGAGCTTCCAGAGTTCTTCTGGGGGGGAGGGTTACTTTTTTTTTTTTTTTTGTACTGGGGATGGAACTCAGGACCTTGCACTTGTAAGGCAGGCACTGGAAACCACAGAGCTAAATCCCCATCCTTGGAGTCTCCTCTTGTGTCTGGAGTCTCCTCTAGTTAGAACAGAGGGTACTCAAGACTAACCAACTAGTGCACTTGCCACCTGGTGCACTGCAGATGTAAGGATACATCTTTGTTCACTAGGGTCTGTGTTTTCAAACACTGAGGAACATGTTTCTAAAACATATTTCTGACTAGCCCTGGGTGGCAGAGGAGGGAGCTGTTCGTTGGTGGAGTAGAAGGGAAAAAAGTCCCTTTCTTTCCAACCTTGGATTGGGAACAGACAGGTCAGAGTCATTCTGAGGCCTTGAGCTGACTTAGAATCTGGGCCTAGCGCACCATCTGCATGAGTAGTTTCCTAGGGATGCCATAACAAATTACCACAAACTAAGTCTCTTAAAACAACAGAAATAGAGCCAGGTGTGGTGGTGCATCCTGTAATCCCAGCTCTTGGGAAGCTGAGTCAGGAAGATTGCTATGAGTTCGAGGCCTTCCTGGGCTACATAGAGTGTTTGTTTTTTTTTTTTTTTTTTTTGCTTTTTGAGACGGGGTCTCGCGTTGTAGTTCAGGCTGGCCCTGAGCTCACTATGGTGCCCAGGCAAGCTGCCGCGAACTCAGCAATCCTCCCATCTCTGCCTCCCGAGTGCTGGGATTACAGGCGTGAGCCACCACGCCCAGCATTGTGGTATGCGGTGTTGATTGTTGGTGGGCATGAGTCTCCATGCCCAGCATTATATGTGGTTACCGGGGATCGAACTCAGGACCTTGCGCTTGCGAGGCAGGCGCTGGAACCACTGAGCTAACCCTCTGGCCCCTACATAGAGTGTTTAAGGCCAGCCTGAATTACATGCAATACTATATGAGAAAAAGCAAAAACATTAACAAGAATGACAAAAATATATTGTCTCACAGCTCCAGAAACCAGAAGTCTGAAATCAAGTTGTGGTCAGGTCCAGGTTCCACCTGAATTTTTTTTTTTTTTTTTGAGACAGGGTCTTACTTTGTAGTCCACCTGAAATTTTTAGGGACGAATCCTTCCAGAATCTGGTGGCTCCTTTGATTATGGCTGTGTGACTATAATGTCTCCCTCCTCCACATGGGCTTTTCCTCTTGTCTCTATACGACTCCCTGCAGTATCTTTTCTTTTTCTTTCTTTTCTTTTTTTAAAGATAGGGTCTTACTATGTATTTTAGGTTGGCCTTAAACTTACAAGGTAACCCAGGCTGGCCTCAAACTTGTGGCAATCCTCATGCATCAACCTCCTGAGTGCTGGTATTACACGTGTATACATTATAGGTATGGGATATTTCTTATAGACATTGTAGACACTGCCATTGGATTTAGGGCCAGGGACACAATCCAAGATCTCATATCAAAATTTTCAATTATATCTGCAAATATCTTCCTACCCATTTTCCATCCTTTGACAGGTTTTGGGTATTTGGGATGGACATGGACACGTCTTGAGAGGATCTCAGTTAGTCCATTAACAATGCAGTGGTACTGAAATGTATACAAAACACAGGATGTCTTCATGCACAGAATGTTTTCAGTGTGTCTTCTCAGCTTGGTCCTGTTCTTGTTCCAAAGTCGGGCATCTCACCTGAGCTGTATTCCCTACCCTTCTTCCACTCATACACATACACACTGGCACCACAAGCACACACACCCATCACCTGTGATACCCCAGGCATTGTGCTTTATTTTAGTCGCCTGGGCTCACAGTGATCCTGATTCCATGAGATTATCTTTCTTCTTTCTTATTTGAGCAGTTAGTATAGCCAGTCACTCACTGAGACATTAGAACCCAGTCCTTCCCCCATCTGGTGTTACGAGTTTTCTTTGGATCTTACCCTAAGATGCAGTCTGTCCAAACTCTTGCTTTAGTCCATCCAAGAACTTTGTTTTCCTTCCCTGATCTAAACTCAGCATTTTTCCATTCTTGGAATTCTTAGAATGTCCGAGCTGAAGGGGACTCAGAACCCTGACAATCCCCTGGTTCTTGGCTTGACGCCCAGATTCCTACAAGTCCAAATTGTTTGGAATGGGGTCTGAAGTTTCTTTCCTACATTTCATATCTTGATATAAAATACATTTTCTAATTACAAGATAATGCATGCTTAATGCAGAATTCTTGGGAAAGGTGAAGGAAAGTTTGAGGGAATTTAAAAATTACCCTGCTTGTTCATACCTTTAACCCAGTGATTCACTACCTGGCACAAGTTAGGTACTAAATACATATTTGTTCAATTATCTTCAGTCTCATCACCCAGAGATGATAACCACAATTTGCTTTTGATTCTTTAACCTTACAACCTTTTATATATTTTTATACAAAGAGGATCATATTACACACACATCTTTGTAGCTTGCTTTTTCTTTTTCAGCAACATAATTATCCCATATCAATAGCTTTTTGTGAGGGTTACTGGAGACAACCCCAGGGCCTTCACAGTGAGCTACACCTCTGGCCTATTCTTTGAGACAGGGTCTTGCTAAGTTGTCTAGACTGTGCTTGAACTTGTGATCTTCCTCCCTCATCCTCTCAGAGTGCTGGAATTTCAGGAGAGTGCCATCACATCTGCCTTGGTAGTTTTTCTTTTTTCTTTTTGAGACAGGGTCTCACTTTGTAGTTCAGGCTGGCCCTGTGCTCACTGTGTAGCCCAGGCAAGCCCCAAACTCACAGCAGTCCTCCTGTCTCTGCCAAGTACTGGATTACAGGCGGCACTATGTTGTGTGGTATTGATTGCTGGTAGGCGTGAGTCACCACGCCCAGTGTTGTGGTATGTGGTTACCAGGGATTGAACTCAAGACCTTATGTTTGCGAGGTAAGCACCAGAACCACTAAGCTAAATCCCCGGCCCAGTAGCTTTTTTTTTTAATTACATCATTTTTAATATTTTTATATTATCTTCAAAAGTCTGCACCATACTTTTGCTAACCACTTCCATAGCACTAGACATTTAGATAATTTCCGACTTTCTGTTGTTATAAATAACATTGTGGGGCTGGAGATTTAGCTCAGTGGTTCCAGTGCCTGCCTAGCAAGTGCAAGGGCCCTGCTTCGATCCCCGGTAACCACATACAGTGTGGTGACTCACATCCTCCAGCAATCAGTATCACATACCCCAGTGTGAGGCATGGTGGCTCATGCCTATAATCCCAGCACCTGGGAGGCAGAGGCAGGAGGATTACTGAGTCCGAGGCTTGCCTGGGCTACATAGTGAACTCAGGGCCAGCCTGAACTACAAAGGGAGACCTTGTTTCAAACAAACAAAAAGAAATAAGACTGTGTCAGAAATTTCTGTACACCTATTTCTTCTCCATATAACCATTCTGGATTCATTCTAAGGTCTAAAATGTAGACACATTTGAAGATTACTCACGTACTAACGAAATGGCACTGCCATTTCACCTTCCAGAGCTACTGCCAATTTTTCAAAAGGCCTAAATTAGAGAAAATCTGGTGTATATATATATATATATATTTATTTTATTTTATTTTATTTTTGAGACAGGGTCTCGCTTTGTAGTTCAGGCTGGCTCTGAGCTCACTATGTAGCCTAGGCAAGCTTCGAACTCAGCAGTCCTCCTGTTTCTGCCTCCCGAGTGCTGGGATTACAGGCGTGAGCCACCACGCCCCGCAATCTGGTATATTTTTGACAAAGCTGCAAAAACTAATCAACTCAAAGCATTTGCTTTGGGCCAGTTACAGATCCAAACTGCTGTTAGTTACTGACGCCTGCCAGAAGCTAGTTGGCTGTCAGGTTTTGCATCAATAGGAAATAAAAAAAGAACAGTAGTTTAAAAACTAAACTTTTGTCTAGGGCCCATAAGATTCCTAAGTAGTGAAAGCATTGAAAATGACTGAACCCTCAGGGTTTGGCATGGACTCAGGACAGAATATGTACCCTAATTATCGCCCCACCCCTACTGATAGGCACTAAGCTTCTGCCAATGGCTGTTCCTCGGGAGTCTGGACTTTCAGATCCTGGCAGTTTCCAATTTAGTACTGCTCAGAGGTGAGGCAGACACCAGCCCATTGGGCTGCAACCGGCCGCGCCCACAGCGTCGTCCTGTCTGTGGGGTGGGCCCGCAGCGTTGCGCATGCTCCGTCCGGAGCGCTCCGCTCCCGCCCGCAGCCCCGGTGCTCCGCCCCGAGAGCGGTTGAGATTTGAATCTCCCGCGGGCTGCAGCCCGAAGCGTCCCGGCCTGGATCAGGCAATGGCGAGTCCCGGCCCTGGCGCGCGGTGTCCGCTGCTGGAGCAGCGTGCCCGTTGGGAGCGGAAACGCGCCTGCACTGCCCGGGAGCTGCTGGAGACCGAGCGGCGCTACCAGGAACAACTGGCGCTAGTGGCCACGGTGCGGGCCTCTCGGGTGGGGCGGCCCCTGGGTGTGGAAGGGCCTCTGACTTCGGTGACTCGAGTATGATGGGTCCTTGGACGGTCCACCAGCGTGTAGGGAGCGCTGGCTGACGCTACACTGACTGCACTATGGCTTTGGCCGTCTCCTGCAGACTCCGCTTCCTGTTTCTCCTTCCCTAGTACTTCTTGGAGATCCTGAAAGCCAAGGGGACCCTGCGACCTCCAGAGCGCCAGGCGCTGTTTGGGTGCTGGGAATTCATCTACGGCGCCAGCCAGTGAGTGGACAGACACAAGGAGAAGAGGGAGGGCTTTGCCTCTGGCACAAGCGCAGAATCACAGACAGGTTCATAGTCGGAGTCTGCCCGTTTTCTCACCTGTGCCCTTGGCCCACCTTAGCCTGCCTAATTTGCCATCTAGAAAGTGGGGCAATGTCATCATCTCCGGGGTAAATTTATGCAAGTTAAATGAGGGTGTACTTAAGTAGCTCTTGGGCTGCCCTTTTATTGTCTTTGCCCACACAGAGAGCTGCTTCCCTACCTGGAAGGAGGACACTGGGGACAGGGGCTGGAAGGCTTTTGCCCCCACCTGGAGCTTTACACCCAATTTGCTGCCAACGCAGAGAGGTCCCAGACCACCCTACGGGTAACCTGGGGATGACCTCAAACCCACCCCCTTTTCTTTGTTTGTCCCTTACATTTTCTTTTAATCTTCATTCGTACAGTTCCTGCACTTACAGAGCCCTCTGGGTGCCCAGGTCTGGGCTAAGTTCCCAGTAGGGAGACCAAGTTCTCAGGAGCACATGACTTAACAAGAGGCTGGAGATGTGTGTACAGATGAACGCAATAGGAGTGGCTTCTCTCCCTGCTGCCAAAACTCTCCCCTCTCTAGGAGCAGCTAAAGAAAAACAAACATTTCCGAAAGTTTGTGAAGCTTCAGGAAGGCCGCCCTCAGTTTGGAGGCCTTCAGCTGCAGGACCTGCTCCTTCTGCCTCTGCAGCGGCTTCAGCAGTGAGTAAATCTCTTTGACTCAAACCAGCCTCTTGAGACAGTTTTTGAAAAGACTTGAGGTCTATTCCAACGCCCTGCCACTCCCCAGGCCAAATTCCTTGAGCAACTGTGAATGAGTACGTAGGATCAGCAGTCTCAGACATGCCACTGTGGAACTCTACTGAAGTGAGCGAGTCTGTACTAGGCTCTCTCTTGAGCTATTTGGAGAGGAAGGAATAGCCTCCGGTTGAATTTTATTTTTTTCTGTGTGTTTTTTGAGACAGGGTCTTGCTATGTAGCTCAGGCTGGCCTTGAACTATGTAGGCCTGACTGGTCTTGAACTCTTAGCAATCCTCCTGCCTCAGCCTTCTAAGAGCTGGGATTACAGGGATGCCCTGCAACATCCAGCTAGAATTCCAGTCCCTGAAAATAAGCTAAGGGGTGGTTTAATTTACCATCTTCTAACCTGACTTCTGAATTATGGTCAGTCTGCCACTGACTCATTAGTGTTTGAGTCCCAGATGGAAGGGAACACAGTATTCAGGGTAGATGTTTCCTGGCCCTGAGAGTAAATGGTGTGGGTGGACCGATCTTGCAGAGGCAGAGTAAGTTTGCTCTACCTTTTCCTATAGACTTCCCACTGTCCAATTCCAGGTATGAGAATCTTGTTGTTGCTCTGGCTGAAAACACAGGTCCCAGCAGCCCTGACCACCAGCAGCTCACACGTAAGTTCTTGCTCTTCTCCAGCATCCCTGTGTGGTTTTGCCTTCCCAGAGTGTCAGGTATGTCTCTATCTTCCATTAACATGTTCAGCATTCTTGTTTGCCTTGTCTTCAAGAAATTAGGCCCCAACCCAGAGTAGCCTCTTTTACCACCATCAGTCACCCAAAGTCAAAACTGTACTGGGAGTGATGTGGAGAATGTTATTCCAGGGGCTGCCCGGCTCGTCAGCGAGACTGCCCAGAGAGTCCACGCCATTGGTCAGAAACAGGAGAATGACCGGCACCTTCAGCGTGTTCAGGCTTTACTCAGTGGGCGCCAGGCGAAGGGACTGACCTCAGGTAGACCATCTACTTCCCCCTCAGTCCTCCACTGCCTGTTGCTCATTTAGCTCTTCCTCTGCAGAGCCAGCATGTACCCCATTTCCTCGGCCTGCCTTCCTTCTATTCTCATGGGTAACACCACTTCCCTTCTCCAGGGCGCTGGTTCCTACGGCAGGGCTGGCTGCTTGTGGTGCCTCTCTCTGGAGAGCCTCGGCCCCGCATGTTTTTCCTCTTCTCTGATGTGCTTCTCATGGCCAAGCCCCGACCCGCACTGCACCTGCTGAAGAGTGGCACCTTTGCCTGCAGGGCCCTCTACCCCATGGCTCAGTGTCAGCTCTGCAGGGTCTTTGGGCATTCAGGAGGTCCCTGTGGGGGACTGCTCAGCGTAAGTAACAGGTGGGGGCGTTAGGTGCAAAATGTATCTCACGTGCTTACAGACCAGTTTATCACCTTGGCCTGGGTCCCTCTCCATGGGACTGAGACAGTACATTGAGAAGCTAGCTGAGGGTTGGGCTTCATATTTAATTCTCTTCTCATCCCTGAATTATCACTATGGAAACAATGAAGGTGTCAGCCTGGAATTTTCTAAGGCATGAACTAAAAGGTGTTCTCTCCCTAGCTGTCCTTCCCTCATGAGAAGCTACTGCTTATGTCCACAGATCAGGAGGAGCTGTCACGCTGGTACGGGAGTCTGACTTTGGCTATCAGGTAAGTTGTGTCTTACCACAGAAGAATCCCGCGCAAGTCCCATGACTGGAAATGAGCGAGTCTGACACTAACTCATTCCTACATCCGCCTGTGACCTCTTCCAACTCCGTCCTTGATTGTCTCTGAAGAGTGTTCTTCCTAGTGCCTCAGCTATTTTCTTTCCATAGTGGCCAGAAGAACTAGAAGAACCTGACAAATTCCAGACTTCAGGACACTTCAGGGAAGGTCAGAGCCAGGAGTACAAAAGATCTCAAGCATCACACAAAGTGAGACCTTTCCTAGCTTGACAAGGGTCATCTTGTGTTGGCCAAACCAGCTCCCAAGAATCAGAAAACCAAATGAAACTAAATTGGCTGAACTAGCCCCTCCCACAAAGATGAGGGACTTTGGGACTGATAAACTCATGCTATCTATGGCCAGTTGTTTATCAAGATTGCAACTTCTTCTAAGCATGGTGGCTCACACCTATAATCCCAGCACTCAGGAGGCAGAGGCAGGAGGATTGCTGAGTTCAAGGCCTGCCTGGGCTACATAGTGAGCTCAGGGCCAGCCTGAACTACAAAGTGAGACCCTGTCTCAAAAAAAACAAAACAAAACAAACGATGACGACAAAAAAACCCCTTAAAATTGCAACTTCAGAAATGTGACTATTTCCATGTTGTGACATAATTTATTTTCCCACTGGATTTTAATAAAGTATTTTGTTTTGGTTTTTAAAAGGCTCTTCTGTCTTGGCTATGAGAAAAAGGAGTTCTGGATTGTGAAGGCCTCAGTAATACAAGGAAAAGAACTGGAGCTCCCTCTGTCTGCTGTGCTCTCGCTCTAGAAGGCAACCTCTTTTGTCCTAATAAGGAAAGCTTTCCAAGGAGGCCTGGCTGTCCTTAGTCACCTAGTATGGGTGTGTGTGTGATCCTTTTCAAGAGAAAAGTACACAGGAGCATCCAGTCACAAGAGCAGACTTGGTTTTACGAGCCCTTCAGCGGCTGTCCTTCCTTCCTGGCTGCAGCTGTGGCTGGGGGCCTTTGTCAGAGGCTTGCTGCATCTTCTCCTTAGCCCCTGCTCCGCTTGCGAGGAAGTAGCTAGATTCCATTTCTCTGTGCTGCCGTGTAGAGGCTCCTTCCAGGCCTGACTGTCACCAGCCTCTTCCTCTTCTATTCGTACATCCTCAGGAAAAGGTATGCTGGCCTCTGAGGGGAAAAACCAGCACACTCTGGTTTCCAGGACTTTTTCTTACCCCACCAGACTCAACTAAAACTCTTACCTGACTCTGGAGCCTCCACACCCTTTTCTGGTTTGCAGTCTTGAAGAAGCTGGTGAATGGTCTGTAGTTTCTTGTCCAGAAGCTCTCGCTGGGTTCCAACCAGAGCAGTCACACTGCAGAAATACCCACTCAGGCTTTTCCCATTCTGTCCCCATTCTTCCCACCTACCACAAAGCCCCCTAAATTCTCACTGCTCAAAAAGAGGGTCCAGTTGGGCCATCAGGTTGTTCAGGTGCTGCTCTGTCTGAGCCAGCTGTTGTGTCAGCTGGGCCAGCTGTTGCTCTGGAGATAAGGAGAAAGGGTGTGTGTGGTTACTTGTGTTCTGCTGTCCCAGATGTCTCCCCACCATGCACAGACAGTTCAACTCACCTGACTGCAGTGATTCCTTCTTGCCTTTCTCTTCTTGGAGAACTGCAACTTCATCTTTGCCCTGTTGCAGAGGAAGGAAAGGGTACTGCAGCAACAAGTTTCTGCTCTAGCATCTCAGTCTCCAAAGCCAAAGGAGAGAAAACTATTGATTTTTTTTTTTTTTTTTTTTTTTTTTGTGACAGGGTCTCGCTTTGTGGTGCAGGCTAGCCCTGAGTTCACTATGGTGCCCAGGCAAGCCGCCACGAACTCAGCAATCCTCCTGTCTCTGCCTCCCGAGTGCTGGGATTACAGGCGTGAGCCATCATGTCTGGCACTGTGGTATGCAGTGTTGATTGTTGGTGGGCATGTCTCCATGCCCAGCATTATACGTGGTTACCAGGGATCGAACTCAGGTTCTTGCGCTTGTGAGGCAGGCGCCGGAACCACTGAGCCAACCCTCCAGCCCCCTATTGAGTTTTTAGCTCAAAGAGCCCAATCATTTCCAGTCCAGATCTTCACATAACACATCAATATGCCCCACATGTGATCAGTGCTGAAACATTTCCAGGAATGAGGAACTCTCTTCCTTTGATAAAACTCTTATTGTCAAATAGTTCATGTACAAAGCCACAATCTGTTCTTCATTTTTCTTTCTATGAAGCTGATTAGAGATTAGAACTCTCCAAATAATTTCTGTCCAACATGATAGCCGCTCAGGAATTTGAAGCCAATGGTCATACTCCTTCCTACCTGTAGAGTGAGTGTGTGTTCAAACCCAGGGCCACCTGCTGCCCAAGTAAGTGCTGTACACTGAGTCACACCCCCACCCTTCCCTAGTCTTTTGTGGTATAAAATCTTCAATCTTTTCTTTCTTTTCCTTTTTTTTTAAAACTGGGAGCCAAACTCAGGACCTTGCACTTGTTCTTACGAGCAGGTGCAGCACCGCTGAGCTAAATTCCTGCCGTTCAACTTTGTTCTGTTCGTGCTCAATTCATGTTTTTCTTTGGTTGCTTTACTGAGCAGGTAGGTGCTCTTACAGCTGTATCCTGATGAGAATAGGACCCTCTCAGTGTTCTGTTAGCAGATGAAGCACAGTATTGTGTTCTAAGCACTGATCTGGCCACATCACAAAATGAATTTACATAGTAGCTGTAATGTCTAAGTTTTTCATAGCTGCTACTAAGTTATGTTTCTTCTGGCCTGTACTGGGATCCAAGAACTGAGTTTAATCTATCCTTATGAAATTGCAACATTAAAATCAGGCTCATCTTCACCTTTCAAATCTACTTAGATTAATTTTTAGCTATCTCTTCTAGTTTTATATCATCTCCAAATTAGTTCAACCTTATTTCCTAAATCTAGTACGTGATAAAATCAGGGCCAAAGATAGAGCTCTGGGCGATACTACATTCCACTTCAACAGTTTTGAACCACCAAAATGTAGTGTCAGCTCACATTTCAGGGCCTCTTTCCCAAGGAGAACCTGAGAGTGCTTAGATACACTATGGCTGAAGCAATCAAGCACTTGTGCCAAGTTTGGAACCTCACCGGGAACCACTCTTAAGTAGTTTACACTAGTTGGGTTGGAATCTCAGCTCCACTAGTTACTAAGTGGGGCGACCTCAAGCAAAGGATCGCTCTGCATTGGATTCTGGGAAGATTAAACTCCTATTTACCAGGCGTCCTTCACATCCATTATTCTCTGGATTCTCAGAATGTGGCGGCCCAGGCAATTTAGCAAGTTAGCGAGACCTTGTTCTAAAAAATAAAAATAAAAATAAAAATAGGATGTAGCTCACTACGAAGGCCCTGGGTTTAATCCTCAATACCCCCAAGGAGAAAGCAAACCAAAACCATCTGTGGGAAAGCCAAGGAACTACTGTATGTTTTACAGCCAGTCGGGAAGCGGTGTCTTGTTTTCGGTACCATGGAGCCCACGTGGGAAATTTTAGGCCTGGGGACCCCACTCACGGCCGTCCCGCACCTGCAAACACTTGTATAGCACAAAGGCCACGACGCCCGCGGTGTACAGCGCCCCCCAAGGTAGCGCTCGGGCCCGCTCGCGCTGATCCTTGGGCGGCACTTGCCGCCAGGGTTCGGAAGCTCCACGGCCAGCCGGGGCGCGTTGCCCTGCGGAGGGAGGGAGGGAGGAAAGAGGAGGGCGGAGAGCTATTAGCACAGCGGTGGCTCCGCCCAGGCAGCCCCAGCCTCCCTCCAGCGGCCCTTGCTGGTACCTGGGTGTGCTGTGAGGTGGCGGCTGGGGCACTCTCCGAGAACCCCGAGTAGCGCAGGCACAAGCAGCAGCCACAGCACACTTGATAGCGAAGCCACGCCCGCCATCGCTGGCAGACAGGATCGCGAGCAGTTCCTATTCATTGCAGTGTTGACTTCCCGTACCAGTGCGCACGCGCACCCGCGACTCTACTAGTCCAGGTTTGGGCTTCCTAGGGAGGCCACGCCCCTTTACCAGTGGGGCCGGGCAAGGTATATTTGCATGAGGGCGTGTCTGTCTGGCGTTCTTGAATGACTTAATTTCTACTCTGTTTAGGTATTCTTTTGGCCATAATGCCTCCAATAAGTCACAGGGCTTAAAATATTATATGTTTTTAAAGATCCAATTTTACTTTTCAGCCCACTAACTTTTTCACCCTAACAAGAATGTGGAAGAGCTTTTGGTGCTATAAAAAGTGGACCCTTGGATCTTCGTCTGCAGTTCGCGCTGAAGGCCTGTTTCCTAGGCTACGAACGGAGGGCAAGTTCCTCATATTTGCCTAGGGGAAAGTCCCCGGACCTTGGGCAGAAAGTGCCACGTGTTCATTCACGTAGACTCCCCCCGCATCTCACACCTAGTCCGCCAAGAAGCGAACCCAGCCCACGGCGGGAGAGCTGAGCGGCGTGTTGCGGGTCGTCAGCCGTCAGACTTCCTAGTGACGCAGGCAGTGCGGCTAACCGCACTAACCAGACGGGGCTCATTCTCAGCGCGGAGCTTTTACTACCTCCTTAGCAAGGAGGGTGTTCCTCATAAAGTTTAGTACTTTTTGTGCCTCATTATTCAGGTTGTCTAGGGCAAATTCGTCTCTCTCCGGACGTCAACTTGCAGTTTGAGGAATGGAGATGACGGGTACTCATGTTCTCAAGGTTTTTGGCTTTCTTTTTCCTGCGAACCTCAAGGTTATGATGATTAAATGAGATAATCTAGATAGAATGCAGTTCCTAGTAAACTGAATTTGAACAGGTACTCTCTCTCTCTCTCTCTTTTTTTTTGTAGCCCAGGCTAGCCTCGAACTCAGAAATCCTCCTGCCTCTGCCTGTTGAGTGCTGGGAATACAGGCGTGAGTCACCACGCCCAGTTTGAACAACTACTCTTATGGACCAGACAGTTGAAATTATATTAATTATCTCCCAGACGTCCCATCTCTCTTTTCCACTTGACTTTTACACAACCGTCAGTGCTAGTTGAAATGTATTTCCTTCGCTCGGAACCCTTAGCTTCTAGGCTGGAGATGGAGTTCAGTGGCAGAGGCCCCGAGTTACAGGAGCATAAAAGAAACAGAGAAACCTTAACTTTTAACTCATTCCTTTGCAATTGTTTTCCTTTCTCTTCTACTGCTAGTGTAAGTTTCATTTTCCTGTTTTAAAGCCAGATCCTAGCACAAGACATGACGCTAGCAGGCACTCCATAAATAATGGAATGAAATTAATGAATACTCTCAATATTCCCAGACGATAGATATAATCAGCCTCCTTTAAAGAATTAACCCAACGCTCTTTTCCACTTTAAAGAATAAACCTTTATTTATCCTTTAAAATTAAACCTTTATTTATCCTTTAAAGAATAAACCCAACACTTTTAAGGGGCTGAGACAGGAGGATTGCAACTTCAAGCCCAGCCTGGGCAATTTAGCGAGTTAGTGAGACCCTATCTGGAAATAAGATCTCTATAATCTGGCTGAGGATCTCTATGACATCTGCCTCACCTCTCTGCTTTCTCCGTGTGTCCTACGGTCCTTCCAGATAGGTGTTCTTTTATGTAGTCATTTTACTTTCTGGGATATGCAGGGCCACCTTGCTGTGTGAGGAAAGGATTCACAGTTCTATCATCAGGCAAGAGATAATATGGGTACATCTTGTTTTCCTAGCAAGGGAGGAAGAAAGACAGGAAACCCTCGCTGGAGGAAACCGTCAGAGCCTACCCAGAGAGGAGTAAGCCAATTGGCATAGTTGATGTAAATAAGGGGTTCAGTCCAATTACAAGGGGCTAAGTGGGTCCCAGCTGAGTCCTGCCTTTAGGGAACTCAAGCCCACTCTTGCCAGATCTGATATTTTTAAAAGATAATTATTTCATTTTGGATAAGCCCTTACTAAATTGCCCGATTGGGCTCCTAGTTGCAATTCTCCTCCCTCAGCTTCCCTGGTGTTGGAATTACAGACCTACACCATCAGGAAGGGCTCAATCAGGATTTTACAAATTAGAACTCTCTCTGGGCATTGTAGCACATTCCTGTAATCCCAGAACCCCAGAAACTGAGGCAGGAGGAGTTTGGGCTACATAGTGAGTTCAAGCCTGAACTACAGAGTGAGACCCTGTCTCAATCAATCAATAAAATAAAAATAAAAATTCGAAATCTCTCAATTTTTAAGTATTGATAAAAAACTGAGAGTATACTTAATATATTTAATGCTTAAGTGTATCATTTAAATTTTAAATTTGACAAAATTATTTTTAGTAGCCAGGCGTGGTGGCTCACGCCTGTAATCCCAGCACTCGGGAAGCAGAGGCAGGAGGATTGTTGAGTTCGAGGCTTGCCTGGGCTACATAGTGAGCTCAGGGCCAGCCTGAACTACAAAGTGAGACCCTGTTTAAAAAAAAATATATATTTTTAGTAATAATCATGGGAACAAAATTTAGTGAATATTTTTTTCACACATCACCACAACCAACACTGTGATATGTGGTACTAGGAGTTTAACTCAGGACCTTGCACTTCTCAGGCAGACACCAGAACCACTGAGCTAAATCCCCAGCCCCGTGAATTTTTTTTTTTTTTTTTGAGACAGGGTCTCACTGTAGTTCAGGCTGGCCCTGAGCTCACTATGTAGGCCAGGCAAACCTCGAACTCAGCAATCCTCCTGCCTCTGCCTCCTGAGTGCTGGGATGACAGGCATGTGCTACCATGCCCAGCATTGTGGTATGTGGTACTGATTGCTGGTGGATGTGGGTCACCACGCTGGTATTGTTGTATGTGGTTACTGGGAATCATATTCATAGCCAACAGAAATATAACCAGATTTGTTAAAAAAAAAAGAAATATAACCAGATTTGTTGATCTTACAGTTGGTTAAAGGACCTTTTATAAATTTCATTTCAAACAGGGCTGTTTACACATGTAAACATGTAATCCCAGCACTCAAGAGGCAGAGGCAGGAAGATTGCTGCAAATTCAAGGCCCGTCTGGGCGACATAGTGAGTTGCCACTCTGAACTACAAAGGGAGATCTTGTCCCAAAAAAACTAAAAAAAATAAACAAATTTCAAATAGTTTCTTTCACATGAAGCAGCTAGTATACAAGCAGGAATAATTTTGGCAAAGAAGGATGCTTAGCAATTCACGAAAATCCTATTTCCCAAAAATTCCAGAAAATTTAAATATAAGTAAAAATGTCATGTCGTCGAGAAAGCATTATGTAACTCAAATTCAACTTCAATAGTCACTTGCTATAATTGCTTATTTAATTTACTTTTGGATGCTCAGGATGGAACCCAGGGCGTCCCACATCTGCCTCTAGGCTACCCTCACCCCACCCCTGTGTGTAGTGGGGAATATGAATCTAGGGCCCTAAGCATGCCAAGCACATGCTCTACCATGAGCTACACTCTCAGTGCCTCAATTTTCAAAGCTTTCCTACCCCTCTTCGGAGACACACCCTCACTATGTTGCTCAGGCTGACCTCAAACTCCCCAGCTCCAGCAACTGCCTCTGAAATAATGGAGACTACAGTACATGCCATCCTATCCAACTCACTGCTTATTTTAAGTCTACTGGTTAAATGCAGAAATATATAGTTGGAAACAGATATTGTGCTGGAAGTAAATTTGAATGATTCCAAACTGTTAATCATTAATTCTAGTTATAAATATATGTGGATGAATCTGCTTGTATTAAGGTCCTTTTACAAAACCAGCAGTTGTCTGGATTAATTTCCATTTAGATGACAATG
>PVIC010012000.1:27871-40685 GCA_004025085.1 Thryonomys swinderianus
CAGGCTGGCCCTGAGCTCACTATGGTGCCCAGGCAAGCCGCCGCGAACTCAGCAATCCTCCTGTCTCTGCCTCCCAAGTGCTGGGATTACAGGCGTGAGCCACCACGCCCAGCATTATATGTGGTAACCGGGGATCGAACTCAGGTCCTTGTGCTTGCAAGGCAGGCGCCGGAACCACTGAGCTAACCCTCCGGCCCCGACAATGTTTTTTATATAATCGGCAAAATGTGCTCATTTGAAGTTTTTATATTATTAAAACTTAGCTCAGTGGTTCTGGTGCCTGCCTAGCAAGCGTGAGGTCCTGAGTTCGATCCCAGGTAACTACATACAATACCAGGCGTGGTGACTCATACCCACCAGCAATCAGTACCTCATACCACAATGCCCAGTGTAGTGGCTCAAACCTGTAACACCAGAACTCCGGAGACAGAGGCAGGAGGATTGCTGAGTTCAGTGTTTGCCTGGGCTACACAGTGAGCTCCGGGTCAACCTGAACTACAAAGTGAGACCCTGTCTCAAAAAACAAAAACAAAACAAACAAAATGCACCAAACTTATTAGGTATCACAGCAATTTAGAACTAAATCTACAGGAGACTTTTAAGGGAAAACTATTCTGTCTCTGATATTTTTTATACTTACTGAGACATAATAAAAAGGAACCTGGGCTGAGTGATGTGGTACACACATCTGTAGTCCTAGTTACTTGGGAGGCTGAGGCAGGAAGATCACAAGTTTGAAGCCAGCCTGGGTAAATTAACAGAATCCTCCTTTGTTGCAAAATAAAACTTAAAGCTGTGATGGATGCCTGCAATCCCAGCACTCTGGGAGGCTGAGGTAGGAGGATTTCAGGTTCAAACCCAGCCTGAGTGATTTAGTGTGCCTGTTGAAAAATAAAAAGTTATGGATGGCATGGTGGTGCACTCCTATAATCCCAGCACTTGGAAGGTTGAGGCAGGAGGATGAGGCCAGCCTGGGCTACCTAGTGAGTTCAAGGCCAGTCTGAGGTACATAGTGAGACTGTTTCAAACCCCTAACCTCCCCACCCCCCCAAAAAAAAGGGCTAGGGTGTAATGCAATGGCAAGACTGCCTATCTGGCATGTGTGAGGCCCTGGGTTACATCTTCAGTGCAGAAGGGAAGTAAAGGTGAGCAGTAGAGAATTAAATTTATTTTTTTAATTTTTATTTTTGAGTTCAGGCTGGCCATGAGGTTACTATGTAGCCCAGGGAAGCCTCAGACTTACAGCAGTCCTCCTACCTCTGCCTCCTGAGTTCTGGGATTACAGGCATGAGCCACCACGCCCAGCACTGTGGTATGTGGTTACCAGGGATCAAACCACAGACCTTGCGCTTGCTAGGCAGGTACCAGAACCACTAAACTAAATCTCCGGCCCTCTTCTTTTTTTTTTGAACCAGGGATAGAATTCAGTACCTTGGTCTCGGCAAGGCAGGAGCTGGAACCACTGGGCTAAACCCCCAGTCTCGGGATGGATTCTTTAATGCACACAACACAGGCACCCTTAGGCAAAATTTGGACGAAGTCCATGGGGAGAGAGCTCTCCTCACTGCACGCCTCTCCCTGGGCTCAGTCTTAAGCTGTAGAGGCACTGTGGGTACCAAGGCCTTCCTGGTCAGAGCACGCTCTCTGAGGAGTCCGCGTTCCTCCTTGGGGCGCAGGGCAGGAGAGAAAAGTTGACATCCTGTGGCAGAGAGGTGCTCCTGTCCTTGTGGGTCCTGCCTCTGCCACTTTTTCCCTCAGTCTTCCTGGGCCATATGCACACTGCGCAGTCTCTCCTTGGGCGGAAGGGCGGGGGCTGGGGGCACAGAGCCCTGCAGGTGCAGGCACAGGCACAGGGCGGGGTCTTTGTTCTTTCACTCGTCCCTCCCCTCCCTCTTCCTCCCCGGAAACCAGCAACTCTGTCACCACCGGCCTTGGGCGTGCTGAGCGGTGAAGGCTGGGCCTGGGAGGGATGGTTGTGAGGGCGCTCTGGCAGCTGTGAGGTCATGAACAGGATCCACCTCCAGCTCAGTCGGTGTGCTTATGAACCAGGGTTTCACACCAGCAGTCATGAGCAAAGTTGACAACTGCACGATTTCAGGTGAGCTGGGCCGGGCAGGGACTTCTGGGTGGCCCCACATGCTGCCTGCTGCCGTGGGGTGGGCATTGGGCTGAGTAGTAACACACCCCATCTCCTCACATCCACAGAATTTCCCTCCATACGGCAGGCCTGGGGGCTGTGGGCCCTCTTTTGGGCTGTGACACTGCTGCTTCTCATCTCATTGGCTGCACTCTGGTTCCAGTGGACCAGAGGCCGGAGCAGGAGCCAGCCGGGGCCCGGACGGTGAGTGTGGCCAACATGGTTAGGCTGACTGCAGGCTTCTCTTCCAGAGAAGTCCGTACTCACCCCCAGGCTCTGCGTTGCAGCTCCGGAGGGTCTGTGGAAGAGGTCCCCCTGTACGGGAACCTGCACTACCTACAGACAGGTAGGTGCCACTGGAGGGAGTGCACGGGGCCGGGTCCTGGGGGATGGGATGGGATGGGCATGTGCCAGAGAGGAACAGGAAGCTGACTGGCACCCATTCCTTGCCCAGGACGCCTGTCACAAGAGCCAGGGCCGGGCCCACAGGACCCACCCCCTGGGGGCTCTGCCAAGGTGAGTTGGCCGTGGCTGAAGTAAAGGGGAAAAGGGAGATGGGCCCCTTTCCCAAGGGTCCAGTGAACTAACAACCTGCATCTCCAGGTTACAGAGGGGGTGATGTGCTACACCAGCCTGCAACTGCCACCTTCTCAGGGCCGGATCCCCAGCCCTGGGACTCCCATCAAGTACTCAGAGGTGGTGGTGGACTCTGAACCAAAGCCCCAAACTATGGACACCGAGCCAGAGCTGTATGCCTCAGTGTGTGCCCAGACCCGCAGAACCCGGGCTTCCTTTCCGGATCAGGCATATGCCAACAGCCAGCCTGTGCCCAGCTGAGGAGGGCCTGGCCCAGGGGTATGCATGGCCTGCCTCACCATTACAGAGGCTCCTGGTGCCCTGTTTGGGGAATGGCTGTTTCCCAGCTACCTGCAAGGACAGCAAGCTTTGCCCAGTCAGAGGTGATGACTTACCCGGAACTTCCTGTCTAAACTGTGAGGGAAACATCACAGGGTATGGCAGTCCCTTGGCTTTCAGAGGACGGAGGCAGCAAAGGTAGCGGCTCCATCTCCCCTTTCTTTTATACCTATTCTCAATCCCAGTCTCCTAGGGTCTCACTTTCTCCTCCTTCCAAAACATAACCAGCTCTTCCCCACCCCCTCCCTCAGAGCCTGCTGTCACCTCGGTGTCTTCTCAGCACCGGAAGTGGGCAGCCAGTGGGGAGGGGGAAGAGCCTGAAAGGATGTGGGTGGGTATCATCTTTGGGAGCCCACAGACCGGAAGGGTCTTAAGGACCTGTGACCTGAGCAACTGAACCCTAGTGTCTGACCTGAGGACCCTGACGGGGAAATAGTCTCCATGCTATTCTCTCTGTCATGTCCCCTACTTTTCAAATAAAACTTCAAATCGTGTTTAGATTTTTACCTTGAAGGCTGCAGACCTACAACAGGCCTCACAAGGGTGGTATGAGCTTTGCCATCTGCATAGAGCACTTCCGAGGTGCTTAGGTGGGGGGAGAGACACCGGGCTGAAGCAGTGGGTTATGTGAGGGAGGGCTGGAGCTCCTGAGCTGCTCTTGTTGCCGCAAGAACCTTCTCAGCCTTTGTGTTGAGCGGTTCTTCGTTGCCCGTGGATTCTGCAGACTTGCTGGCCCCCGAACTACTCTCCCTGAGACCTCTGTAACTGCTGCCACCTTTACAAACCTGCTGGTCCAGCTCTTCCACCAATCTCCCCATCGATCCCCTGCTGTCCCCCATGTGTCTCATCTGTCCCTCTGCTTTGGCATCAGAAACCCTGTCTTCTCTCTGCCAGCCTCCTCTTCACTCCATCATTATGCCAACAGTCCACTCTATCTGCATTTGTCTCTCAACTTTCCAGTGAAGACAGACAGCCACAACCCTGACCTTTGTCACCACTTTCATTTCACTCCTGTGCAATCTGCCCGTTGGTTGCCATATTCTTACCACCAGCTTCTTACACTATACGTCAGACACATCAGCCTCAAGGTTAGAACTGTAGGCTTGGGAGCCAGGCCCCTGGTTCAGATTCTACCTCTGCCACTTACCTACAAGTTGTGTGTGTGGGTGTGTGTGTGTGTGTGCGTGCGTACTTGCACATGTTTGTGTGTGTGTGTATCTTGTTTTGTTTTTTAAGATAATGGGGAATCAAACTCGGGCCCTTGTGCTTTCAAAATAGGTACAGTGCCACTGAGCTAAATCCCAGGCTTGTGTGTTTTTTACTTGTTTGTTTTGTTTTGTTTTACTGAGGCAGAGTCTCAATGTGTATTCCAGGCTGACCTTGAATTCACTATGTAGCCCAGGCTGGCCTGGAACTCTTGATGATCTCCCTGCCTCAGTCTCCCAAGTAGTGAGATTTTAGGTGTGTGCCACCATGCTCAGTATAGCTGTTTTCGGAGTCTGTAAGGTGGGGAGAATATTATCTATTTTAAGCATTTAAAAGAAAGTAAGTATGCAGTAATGCTAGGAAGTGTAAAAATAAGAGAAAAATGTGATTAACCTGGCATGCTGGTACTGGTGTTATGATTCAAGCACTCTGGAGGCTGAGGCAGAAGGATTGCCACAAGTTTGAGGCCAGGCTGAACTACATGGTAAGACCTTGTTGAGGCAGGAGGGTGGAGATCATCTGGAGAAGCTCATAAGTAAAGTGACTTTAGCAGGAACGAGACCCAGTCAGCCAGAACAGAAGGACAGAAATAGTCCAGCAGAGGGAACCACAAGCAAAGAAAAAGTATAGCTCTAAACTGGTCCTGTCATCTGGGCAACAATGCATTCTCTTTCTGCATCTTTCATCTCCTCAGTCTCTCTTCTGGTCCCAGCCTGCCCCGAGCTTTCCTGGAGCCCCGCTAGGATCCATGCCTCACTCTGGCAAAAGCTCCACAAGGGCACGCCCCTCTCAGCTCCAGCTTTCTGCAGGAAAGAGTACTTGATTTCGGGCCTGAGATCCAGGCTTCCTCTACCTTGCCCTTCTGTAGAGGGAAGTCCAGCTTGCCGGACTTCTGAGGTTTGAGGGACAAAAGAAAAGGGAAGCTGAGGTTTTTCATTTTCAAGCTTCTGTCCTTTCCAACTCAACCCTGTGCTTGAGTTTGGCTGGCTGGTCTCATTGAGAAGGGTAGCCGCTGCCCAGAAAAACCCAAATAACCTTGGGATGCTAGGACCCTTTACGACCCCAACCTGGGTCTCCCCAGGAAACCCAGGTTGCGATGAAAGGCAGGAAGCTGGGTTGTGTGGGAGGGAGGGTGGTTTTGGGGGTAGGCACCGGATGCAGGGAACCACCGTTGGCTGGTTGTGGGGTTATCAGGGTTGCTGTGCTTCTGAAGAGGCTCACCCGTTTGCTCCAGGAGGCCAGCTTCATTTTAGAAGAGAAGGGGCTCAAGACCCCACCTACCCTCGGAAAAGCCAGAATCGGGGCTGAAGGTTCAAATGCTCCAGGCCACAGACATGGGCCCTCAGACCTTCTTTCCCTAGTTGAAGCCACAACGACCAGAAGTGACCTCCAGCACCCCTGCCTGGAGAGACTCAGCGTCTTCACCACAGTGGCGCCTGTGCCAAGCTGCCCCATTTCATGGCATTCTGGAAGTTGTAGTCCCAAAGTTCGGGGGTTACTGCTTAGCCTTGGCCCCGCTCTCCTTGACTTGGGTGACAAGACTGTCTCAAATCGTCGCTCTTATATTGAGTTTCAGTAAAGCGATTATATTTTTCATGTGTGGCTGTGGTGAGATGTGATTTGAACCATTTCCCTTCCAGTCCCCGAAGCCTGGATCTTCTGTCTACTTTATCCTCCATACCCCTTCAGTTTTGCTTTCCTTCAAATCAGGGTTGCTGTGGCCCAGGCTCTCGGCACTGAATGCCAGGAATGTGGCAGCTTCCTACCTGATTGTTGAATCTAAGAGCATGAACTCTCTAGTGGTCAACTCCGCCCATCCTACCAAATGCCAGATATTTTCCTTCCTCTCCGCAGCCTCAGGTACTGTCCTTTGTCTCACGTGTTCATCATTCTAGCCCAGAATGCCCTGTTCCAGGCAAGTCTCAGAGGGCAGTCAAAGAGAAGCCATCATTTTTCCTTTTCTCCCTGAAATCTTAGTAACCAAGAATAAGTAATCAAGAGTAAGGGTCCTTGGCTCACGCCTGTAATCCCGGAGACCGGAAGATTGCTGAGTTTGAGGCTTGCCTGGGCTACGTAATGAGCTCAGGGACAGTCTGAACTGCCAAGCAAGACCCTGTCTCAAAAAAAAAAAAAAAAAAAAAAAGACTAAGGGTCTTTGGAACAAAGATTCAAGGACAGGATTTTTTGTTATTTATTTTGTTTAGTTTTGAGAAAGGATCCCGCTTTTGAGTTCAAGGTGGATTTGAATTGACTGTGGGGCCCATACTGGCCTCAGACTCTTGGAGATCTTCCTGCTTTAGCTTCCCAAATGCTGGGATTATAGGTGTGAGCTACTGTGGTTGAGAGAAGTAGGAATTACTTATAGATAGAAAGGGGTCTTCCAGCCAAGGCCCCTCTGTTTGGCTTTGCTCTGCAATTGGTCAAAGTGAGTTTATTTATTTACTTAAAACTTTCCTGGGAGCTGGAAATTTAGTTCAGTGGTGCCATGCCTGTCTCACAAACGTAATGCCTTGGGTTTGATCCCTGGTACTATGAAAAACAAACAAACAAACAAGACAAAACAAATTAAAAAAATTTTTTTTGAGACAGGGTCTTGCTTTGTAGTTCAGACTGGCTCTGAGCTCACTACGTAGCCCAGGCAAGGCTCAAACTCAGCAATCCTCCTGCCTCTGCCTCCGGAGTGCTGGGATTATAGGCATGAGCCATCATGCCTGGCTTTCTTGTTTTTTTGAGACAGCATGTTAATATGTAGCCCAGGCTGGCCTCGAACTCTCAGAGATCTTCCTGAGGCAGCCTTCTGATGGCAGGGATTATAGATGTGTGTCACCACACCCTGCTTGGTCAAAAAGAGTTAAATTCAAACTGGTTTTGGCCTCAAGGAAGGACATGGGTAGAGACCAAGTTTTAAGGATGTCACTTGAAACTTTGGATTCAGAGTCATGCCCAGAACTAGATCTGCCTTCTCTCTGAATATATTAGTTGTATAGCTAATAGTTTTCCTTGTTGCTCAAGTGGAAGTTAAGTTTTCTGTCTCCTGCAACCATAATTTCTGACTCATCCTGTCGGGGAGTGCAGAGTGACAGACAAGGATCTCGTAAGGGTGCTAAACTGCCTTAATACTCAATACCTCTCTGAGGCAGCTGCCTCTGAACCTAAGTGCACTATTGTGCCATGTGGCGCTAAGATGTTTCTGCTTAGCTCAGCCTCTTGCCTAGTTTATCAGCTTCAGTAATTATATGACTAGAAGGAGGCCGAGAGACCTGTCCAAATTTATACCCGCTGTAGGAACCCATGGTCTCGAACACTTCCAGACATGGGGCCCTCACTACTGAAATAAAAGTACTCATTTTCAATCATTTTTACTGACAAAACTTTTGAAATCTGTCTCCCTTGTTTGAGTATTTATTGTGGTACTGGGGATTGAACTCAGTGCCTTAGTACAAGCTACATTCTCAGCCTTTTATCTTTATTTATTATTTATTTATTTTTGAGACAGAGACTTCTTAAATTGTTAACTTGCTTAAACTAGGCTTTAACTTTTTTTTTTTTTTTTTTTTAGGCAGGGTCTTGGGTTGTAGTCCAGGCTGGTCCTGAGCTTATTATGTAACCCAGGCAAGCCTCGAACTCAGCAATCTTCCTGCCTCTGCCTCCCGAGTGCTGGGATTACAGGTGTGAGCCACCACACCTGGCATTGTGGTGTGTGGTACTGATTGCTGGTGGGCATGAGTCACATGCCTGGTATTGTTGTATTTGGTTACTGGTTCGAACCAGAGACCTTGCTCTTGCTAGGCAGGCGCTGGAACCACTGAGCTAAATCTCTGGCCCTAGGCTTGAACTTTTGATTCTCTTGCCTTTGTCTCCCAGGGTGCTGAGATTACAGGGATGTACCACTATCCTGGGCCAGTCCTTATTACTTTTTTTTGAGACAGGGTCTCGCTTTGTAGTTCAGGCTGGCCCTGAGCTCACTATGTAGCCCAGGCAAGCCTCGAACTCAGCAATCCTGCTGCCTCTGCCTCCTGAGTACTGGGATGACAGGCGTGAGCCACCACACCCGGCCTTATTACTTTTCTCCTGGTCTCCCTCCTGTAGGTGACAACCCTGGAGGAACTGAAAGACAGCTCTTGTGATTAGCCTAAATTGTGTGTGTGTGTTTGGGCATGTGCGTGTATATTTCTTTTCCAAAAAAAGCTTTTTGCATTTTCTTGTATGTTCTTTTATGGATCTTATTTGCTGCCCTCATTACTCTCACTGTTTTGCTTGAATGGAGCCTTCTCATTTTTGTGCTGGGAACTAAAGTCAGGAAAAGTAGAGATACTTTTTAATTTTTATTTTATTTTAATTTTTTGGAGGTGGGCAGGGTCTTTTGGTGTAGTTCAGGCTGGTCTTGCACTATGTTGCCCAGGCTGCCCTTGAACTCCCAGTGATCCTTCTGCTTTAGCCTCCCAAATTCTGGGATTACCACGCCTGGTTACTTTTTAATTTTGAAACTGTGTCCTGGTATATTCCCCCAACTGGCCTTAAATTTGCAGTCCTCCTCTCTCAGCATCAGGAGTAGCTGGAACTAGGTGTGTACCTCCATATGTGATGATCAACACTGTACTAGAATATGGATTTAAGAAATAAGTAGGTTAGGTAGAGGCAGGAGGATTGCCGCAAGTTCAAGGCCAGCCTGAACTACATAGTGAGACTCAACCTCAAAGAGAAGTGAATAAATCCTGGCATGGTGATGCACACCTTTAATCCCAGCATTCTGGAGGCTAAGGCAGGAGAATTGCAACTTTAAATTCATCCTGGGCCATTTAGTGACTTAGTGAGATCCTATCTCAGAAAAAAAAAAGATTTTTTTTTTAAAGAGTTGGGGATGTTGCTCAGTGCAAAGGTCTGAGTACCCCGAAAAAAAGAAAAAAGCCAATACATAAATAAGCAAAGGAGTAAATAGAGTACTGGCCCCACACAGCAGCAGCCCCTTGGTGTCTGTGTTGGGAGCCTTGTCTCTAGGCTTTGCCTGCAGAATGACCAAGTGAAGGTGTTTGTTAGAAGGTTACAGGGCAACGCTGAAGGCCGCTGGGGCAGGGTCCTGGAGTTCAGCCATGGCATGACCGGCCCTGGAGACTTGAACTTGGCAGAGCTGGGGCTTGGCCACAAGAACAGTGAATGTGGAGCTTCAATGCTCCTGGCCCTCCACCCTCCAGTCACCCAACTCAGACACTTTCTCCATCTCCACTTCTGTATGTATATATATATATTTATATTTATATACATACAGATTTCTTCCTATTTTGCTGACTTGCATTCCTCTTCTTTACTGTATAGTCTCTACCCCCTCAGAACAGTTCCACATTTCTTCCTCTTTGTGCTCAGTAAAATGTTTAATCATAGAAATGTTATGTGCATAGAATCTGTAGCTATGGAAGGGGTTCAGTACTAGGGGGACTGTCCTCCAGGGGACATCTGGGAACTTATCAGAAGACACTATTATTTTAGTATATGTGCTGCTGAAGCGAGCACGGGAGACATTATTATTGTTGTTGTTGTTGTTTAGTGCTGGCACTTGAATCCAGGACTTGTGTGTGCTAAGCATGGGCTACATCATTAAGCCTCATGCCCAGCCCTGGAAAATAGTCGTCGCAGTGGGAGGCCAGGCTAGTGGGAAGAGGCCTGTGACAACCAGGTCAGCTGTCCTCAACAAGGGGGTCTCGCTCAAAGAATATTGTCCAGGCTGAGAAATCCTAGAATGGGGCATGATTCTCTTGTCCTGTTCTATTCCTACTTCCCAGAGGCAACTTCTGTCAACCACTTGTGTGTTTCAGTCTTTCAGTGATTCTTGTGTAAATAGTAAATAGTAGTGTAAACAATATTCACACTCCTCAGCAGGACAGGGTGGGGAGATGCTCTTACTCCCTGGCTAGGGCTACGCTGGACCTGCCTGGGCTGGGCTGGGCTCCCTCGCAGCAGAGATTTTCCTGAAGAAAACCTCAGAGCATGGCCGGACCTCCCAGGTGTGACGTGCTCCTTTCAATCCTGAGCATCAAGCAGAAATGGAAGGAGGGAAGGAGGAGGGGTGAACTCCTAGCAGCACCCTGCTCACCAACGACAATCAGTGCCTTTCTCTGTCTCCCTAACTTACCAGAAAACTGTTGCAGGCCGAATTTCTCAGCCGCAGAAGAGGAGAATGAGAAGAGGCCGGAGAGATAGACCTAGGGGGAGGGGGCAGAGCCGTCTTGCCAGACCAGGAGAACCGGAGATGCGTGCGCATGCGCAGCTCAGCAGCACAGGAGGATTCCTCGGACTAGAAAGTGAACTAGAACTAGAAATCTTCACAGATAATTCGACGGAGAGAATAGTCATTTTCTAGACTGAAGACAGCTCTAGAAAATTAAATAGAACTATCTTAAAACACAAGACAAAAATAAATAGATGCAAATCCTATGGTGAAAAATGGGACACTGGGACAGACCCAGAAGGCTTAATCTGCAAATGCTGTGGTTCCAGGAGAAAAAGGAGCAGCAGAGGAGGGGTTGAAAATAGTAGAGAACATTTCTCTGAGCTGCACACTTGGATTCCACACTGGGTTGGTAGGAAAAGACACAGTCATACACAGGAAAAAGTCTGAAATTCTACCATAAGCTTTTTGGTTTTTGGTACCAGGGATCAAACTCATCGCCCTGTGTTTGGGAGACAGGTACCAGAACCACTGTGCTAAATCCCCAGCCCCAAAATTCTAAAGAATAGAAATCTAAAGAATAAGAAATCTTATATGCTTTCAGCCAAAAAACAAGTTGTTTCCTCCCATCTGCAGCCCTGACAGTTAAAAAGCAGCACAATCAAATGAGAGCAGGACACAGTGGTACAGGCCTCCCAAGTAAGTAATTCCACCTACTTGGGAGGCTGAGGCAGGAGGATCACAAGTTCAAGGCTCGCCTAGGCAATGTAGCAAGACCCTGTGTTAAAATAAAAACTGTAAAGAAAAAGGTCTGAGATCTAGATGTAGTGATACACACCTGTAATCCCAGCTCTCCGGGAGGTTGAAACAGGAGATCTAGAGGTGTAAGGCCCAGGGCCCAATCCCCAGTTCTGTCGGCAAGGGGCAGGTTGGATAGGATATGGCTTTGCAGTAGAGCGTCTGCTTGCATGAAGCCCTGGATCCAATCCTCAGTACCACAAAATAAGACAAAAATACTGAACTCAGGCTAATAGAAGAAAAGATCTACAAACTGGGCCTAACCAGAGAGCACTGAAAGCCATCTGAGAGTCTATAGAGCTCACAAAGTACTTCACTTGAGAGATTCTCCCTCCCTCCCTCCTTCTCTTTTTCCCTTCCTTCCTCCCTTCCTCCCTTCCTCCCTCCCTCCCTCCCTCCCTCCCTTGCTTCCTTCCTTCCTTCCTTCCTTCCTTCCTTCCTTCCTTCCTTCCTTCCTGCCTGCCTGCCTGCCTTCCTTCTTTCCTTTCTCCCCTCCTTCCTTCCTTCCTTTTTGGTACTGAACTTTGAGCCCAGGGGTCTCTACCACTAAGCTACATCCCCAACCCTTTTTATTTTTTTTTTTCACTGTTGCCCAGCCTGGCTTCAAGTATTCCTGCCTCAGCCTCCCACATAGCTGAGATTACAGGGATGAGGAGTACTTTTGAGAAAATAATCCAACATAACTGAATCAGAATAAAAACTTCAAGATAGAAAAAGAGAAGAGGAAAGAAAGCAGCGAAGAGCAACGAACCATGATCTATAAATTTACACCTAAATCTTTTTATAATGTGAAGGAACAGAGATGTAACTCCGTGGCACCACATGTGCCTGGTAAACTCAAAGTCCGGAGTTTTATCTCCGCTAAAAAAAGAAAAAAAAAAGATAAATAAATAAATAATGTACAATGTTCATGCTAAATAAGAACTCATGACAGAACCCACTATAAGGAAAAAAATCTAATAGCACTAAATTATCTTACTATAAATCTGGAGTCAGATGGCAAGGGTGAGGAAAAGGTCATAATATTTCAGAAGCCTAAGGGGAGGAAAAAGGGTAGTGAAAGTAACCTAAAGATCACATTTTATTATGGAGGGGAAGTAGAAGGTAATTATAATATTGTGGAAATAGTTGTCACTGTATTTTCACATATTAGCGAGTCACAAGCATCTCTCTGAAAGCAGGGACAGAGCAGCTAACTATTAATAGAACGACAAACTAAAAATGTTATGAGTAGTAATTTATCCAGTCCAAAAAAGATAAAGAAGAGTTAACAGTAATGTGAAGATGGAAAAAATAAAACTAAATAAATCACTCCTTGTAAGACAATACAAGTAAACTAAATTCTTCCATTAAAAAAATTGGGGAATGCCGGGTGTGGTGGCTCAAGCCTGTCATCCCAGCACCTGGGAGGCAGAGGCAGGAGGATTGCTGAGTTCAAGGCTTAGCCTGGGCTACATAGTGAGCTCAGGGCCAGCCTGAATTACAAAGCAAGACCCTGTCTCAAAAAAAAAAATTGGGGTAGTGTGACAAAAATATTTTGTATTTTTTTTTGAGACAGGGTCTCGCTTTGTAGTTCAGGCTGGCCCTGAGCTCAC